>JAPDSC010160458.1:70302-87707 GCA_026290005.1 Latrodectus geometricus
CTGGTATAACAACCATTTAAAGGAAAAACTCTAGGCAGACTTTTTGGCAATAAAATGTAATTTAAACGCCATTTGGATTTAATAATTCAAATGAATACGAAAATATTTATTATGTTAGTTATGGATGATAATAGATGTAATATTACTGGGAACTTGATAAGCTTACAGACAATAAGCAATGTAGGAAAAGTTATGACTCATTTGTAAACAATACTAACTTTGAATAATAATTTATGAACATGAAAAACAAGAAAATCGCAGCTCGTACTTGCATTAATATAGCCACAATGAGTTTCATTTTATAAAATAAAAGATGTGACATTCATCTTTCTTGTCAACAGTTTCTTTCTAGTAGGAACATAATTTCGTATATATCTAGGTTTTCTCCTTGCACCAATGTAAACATTAATTTGTATGCAACCTTGAAGTATTGAATTAAACAATATTTATTTGATGAATCGTAAATTCATCTTACAAAGTCAACAATATATGATTCATAATATTGTTTTATGAATCATTTATTTGTTTACTTTCATAATCAAAGATTTTTTTATGTATCTGAATGTAAGGTTTCATTTGTAGAAATATGACTTCATACATTTAAATAAATTGAGATAAAGTAATTCATAAAATAATCAAGATTAATTACACTAAACATAAACCCTTTAAAATATAATGCTGAAAACAATTTCTAAAATTGATAAACGTACCTAGATTAGTTCATATTCTCTCATGGAAAAAATTTCAAAATATTTTAAATCTACAAAATCCGTATGCAATAAATCAATAGTGTATCTAGTTTTAAATATCTATCCATAGTAAAGATGTATTAGATTTTAAGTCATACTAATTTCAGTTTGAAAAGAGTGAAGGGAATTAATCATGGGAAGAAAGAATTTAAATTTGGTATGTATATAATTGTTTAAACAAAAAGAAACCACAAATGCTTACAAAGGAATGTGACTCTAAGATATTCTTTAATTTAAAAATTTATCATAAAGGATAAATTTTTGTAACTTGAAAATTTTTATTGGTAAAAATTAATACTGCTGTTGCTTTAAATATATAAAACATTTATACAATTAAAAAAATCTTGGTTAGAGTATACTTTAGGGTGCCCCATTGATTCTCGCCAAGTTGTGATCTCAACTGATCACCAAGCTGGGTAAAGTCCAATCGTATTATGATTGCAACAGATCAGTTGATTGTTCTGTGCCAACAAAAGTCGCCAATAAAATCTGTCGCCAAACAAAAATAGCCATGTTTGCCAAGGGGACACCCAGAAATATAGTTTTACCAAAATCTCTTATTTGCTGTTCTTAAATTGTAAAAAAATATGCAATAACAAATTTATGCTATTTTAAAATAAAATTTTTAACTATGGTTAAACATTTAAATATTTTCTTTATTTTTAAACATTTAATTGTTAATTTTCCTTTTATTTCATAAAACAATATGCAATTCATTTATTCAGTTAAAATATTAAAACTTCCTGGCCTTTAGTAAATCATGAAATGTAATCAATTGATAAGCATTCATATTGAATGATTAAAAATCTATGTTTATTTAGATTATTTAAGGAAATGAGTTTAAGATTTCATCTTTATTCTATTAGATTCTAAGAAATTAATTTCTAAGATTCCACCAAATTTACATTCAATTCTTTATGCTCATATCATTGAACTGATAGTTCTTTGTGATAAAATAACTGCAGAGATGCTTGCAGGAGGAAAAAGGAATCAAGTAGAGATTTCGCTCAAAATATTGAGAAAAACTTTAGGAAAAGTTTAAACAGTATAAATTGCTATCCAAATTTCCTTAAATCTTAAAAGAGTGGGAATAAAAAATTAAAGAGTGGAAAAAAATTAATCGATGGTTAAATCTGAATCAAATTGCGAGAGCTATTAATAATGAAGTGAAGAAGAAATACATAATAATGTCAATCCTTTATTATATTGAATATGAAAATACATATAATTCTACAAATTAATTACAATTAGATGATTATATATCTACAAATTTCAAACTGATGCTAAAAAGGTTCAACCATGAAGCAAAAACGAATTACATGCTTTTCTGAGTTATGTTTCAAAAGCATTATGTAAACGAGTGAATCAGAACTTGCAGACAATTGCAGAAAAACCTAGATTACATACTTACTTAATTAAAAACTGATAAACTTGATAAAAATTTACTTGACATACTTTTCTTTCGTTTAATCACATTAAACGATCTTAATCACTTAATCTGTTTGAATAAAAATAATTGTTCACTTATCATTACTGATTTAGCTCCTTTTATATCTGTACACGAGTTCATTTAGAAAGAGATTTTTAGGATTTTTTATTTCCTGGTAAGTAACGCAACTTTTAAAAATAACAATAATAACTTGATTAGTATAAGAATTATTATAAAAAAAATTATTTGCACAGAAACTTTTTAACCACCATATTCAATTATGAATTATTAAATGTGAAATGATCTGGTGATAATCATATTTGGATTAATTATTTCTAAAAATTAATAAAATGAGATATTTTCTGAGCTATGTCTGCAAATAAATAATTATTTTGTGAACATTATGGCATTTTGACATTCATCTCAGGTATGGAAAAAATAAAGTTAAATGAAGTGCTTATAAAAAACCAAAAATTTTTCCTATTCCATATAAAACGCATAGTTAATGTAAATTATTTTGTGTAAATTTGTTGGATGTTTGAAGTTATTAATATAATAAACTAACCCTGATTAATGTTTTAATAAATGTCCTTAAATATAATAATCAAGACAAAGTGAAAACATTTTTTAGTAATATATCTCATTAATATTGAGTCTATAATTTGGCCCAGTCAAAGATGAAATGGTTAATAAAGAGTTCATAAAAAACATAAAAATTACATAAAAAACCAATATAGTAGTATAGTACTATTAACCTAAAAATTGAACGAAATCTTGTATTATTACCATTTACAAGGCATATACAGATGAAATCAAAATTTTCTGCTTTTTGATAAATAGGCCAAGTATACATGTCCATTTAAATCATATTTTAACAATGAAGTTGTTATAAAAGTATTGCTTAACAAAAATACTTTGAAGGATATAACGAGCATTCTTCTTTTGTTTGCATTCAATAATTTCTATCAAGTGCAATAAGATTAACCTCTGAAGAAAAAGTCAGGAAGTTCTTTGAACTAATCAAGAATTAGACGTTAAAATGGATCAATGGTTTAACGGAAGTCAAAAATTGCTTTTCAGTAGCTAGCAAAGTCTAAGAAAAAGAGAGAGGAAACCTTTTGTACCAGTCTACGCATCTTAATTCGCCTTCCTGTGTCTATGCGTTCCTCTTCCTTGAAGAAACACTTTGAAAACTAACGCATTCATTCTTACTTTTAAAAAGAGAGAGTTGCTTAAAAGAGCTACATATTGCTGGAAATTTTAATTTACATAATTACAAAAATTTATCCGTTTGCTGTTTTTGATATTTAAGAAGAAATTAAACAAATCATTATTTTTCATGTTAATAAGAATGCGAAAAACAGTTTAAAGACTAAAGATGTAACAACGATGATATTGTCCTTTTAAGCTTCATTTTTCAATAACTTCAGAAAAATATAAACAATAAATATACGATTAAAATCAAAATATGCTACACGAACAGAAATATTGTGAAATAATATTATTTTTAATACGAATATCTGATATTCTTCCTTTGTTTACATGTGTTTGCACTTTTGTGCGCATTAAGTAAAATGAATTTTAATTGGTAGAACAAAAATAAAGCCTCTAACATATTCCATTAAAATGACAAAGAAATTTTCTTACATGTTATAAGATTGCGGAAATAATCATGAAATTTTAAAATATATCTTGCAATATATACTTATTTGATAAAGATACGTATTACAATAGTCATTAAATTATATTAGAATTACTAATTAAAATACAGGTGATGAAAGTATTTGTCACTTCGAAAATTAAAATTAGTCAGAATTCTTTAAAAATCAAATTACCATTCTTTTAAATTGAATACCTACATAGCTAGAATTTTATCATATTTTGAAGCATAAAACTAAATCTTATTTAGTGCATGTATACTACTCGGAATTCTTCACAAATTAATGTTCTGTTTTTCAATATTTTCATAAAAAAATAAAAAATTAATCCAGAAATATTTTTTATCAAGTATAAAAAAGAAATTAGTTTGGGGGACCTTTTGTACAGCAATACAGACTGCAAAAACTTTAATCTTATAAATATATTTTGTCGGATGCTCACAAGCTACATGTCACTTGAGTAATTTACAAAACTGAAGTTTCAAATGTGAAAATTTATTTCAATATTATTTATATTAAGCTTACAAACTTTATAATGTATCATGAAATAAAAATAATAAATTAATAAGAGTATCAAGTAAAGCAAATTTTCAAATAAATATTTTAAATATAATTTTGCTTGTTTAACAAAATTAAGTCGTTATTATTTTTATTTATACGAAAGAAAATGGCGTTTTTTGGCTATAAATAACTGCTTAGTCCAAATATAAATATGTATACATGAATCGTTTTGATAATATTTCGTTTCTATTTATATTATGATTAGTATCATTATTGTGTAGCTTTTCATACGCTATTACATTTATAACTGCATTACTTAAGAATGACATTTGCAATACTTTTAAGTAATTTAATCACAAAAAGTTAGAAAGATTTTAATATTTTTGAAATTTCAGATTTTAGACAGTGATTTTATATCTGATAATATTAATAATTTTCAAGGAACTTGATCAAAACTATTTATTTTAAAGTGAGTTTTAAATAACTTGATACAGACGTTTTTATCAAAACATATAATGTATTTAGAATTTGTAAATACGATATTTCAAGCTGTTAAATATTATATAATTTAAGCCGAGATTGCATAATGTATAAATTGGAAAAAATATATAAAAAAGCAATCGTGCGTTTCATGAGTTTTTACTCTTGGAATATTTTTTAAATTTAAAGTGGCTTATTTAGATAAGCTTTCAAATCAAGAATAATTTTAAAAGAAATCTTTCATATTTATTTAACTTAGAAATACATTTAATATGAAAAATTAGTAATTAATTAATTTTTTAGCAATTAATTACTTATAATTCAAAATTTCAATTAAAAAGGATACTAATTAAATATTTTTCTTTCAACTAAGTAATATATTTTAAATTCCTTGAAATGTATAAATTTAAGAATTAATAAAAATTACACAATATATAAAAATGGAAAGAAGTTAGGGAACACATTAAAACATTTTTTAAGTACAGAAAACTTGAAAAATAATTTGCCAATAATTTATTTCTGGATTTTAATTTATCATAAAAAATTGCAATCCAATATTTTATTTGTGAGTCATAGGAAAGACAGGAAGTCAAGTTAATGAAAGTGAAATACGGAAATAATATGAACCGGAATTTGAGGATTAAGTCGGTGATCTGTAAAATTGACAACATTAAGTGTACCCAGAAGCTTTTGCAAGTATGACATCTGTGAAATACTCGTACTTCAAAGAGTTCCGAATTATTGGAAAAATCCGAAGCTATCGCTTATATGTAAGAGGAAATTTGATTAAAAACTTGAATTCTACGCTAATATTTTTGAAAAGAATAGTCTTATAAAAAATAAACTTACACATTAAAATTATATAGAATTTCAAATTGAAATTAGATTATAAATAATATTCGGTCATTAAAAATGACGCTTCTTAAAATGCATGACACTTATTTCATCCAGAGTAATTTTAAGCAAATTCTATGAATAGTAATTTAATTATAGATAAGATTATATCTGATATTAAACAAGTGCATTTATTTTGTAAATAAAATAAATTTTAATCATTCTATATCGTTAAATTTCAAATTTAATTTTAATTAAATCCATAACTAAAATACATATTTTTGTGACATATAGACATTTTCCTTTATTTTCTATTTCTTAAACTTAAAATTCAACTAAAATATCTTTGTTATCTGTACTATAATATCATATTATATTTATATGTTAAGTTATCTGTAGGACTGATCAAAAGAATTGAAAAAAAAACCTAAGAGCACCATAATTCTGCTCAGCGTAATCATGCTCTTCTATCAATATAGAAATCTAACCTACTTTTATAGAAAATTGTGAAGCAAAATTATGTGCATAAAATGTGTATAAAATTGTTTATGCATATGGTGCACACAGATGCAATTACACAAGAGCAAGTTTTCTAAAATAAATAAAAATGCCTCAGTCAAACTACTCATTAAAGGACATTTTAAGTTCAATCATTTTATTATCTAAACTGTCTAAAAATACAAAATCATAAATTTATATTTTCAACTAATTGTTATTCAAATAAAAGTAAAATAACTTTTTTAGCATATTATTTTTTAAGAATTTAGTTTTTAAATTTCTATATTTATGTTTTTAGAGTTATTTTCCCTTACTAACAAAAAAGAATAATAAGATATTAATATTATAAAAGGCCTCTTTAGCTGTATGTTTTTAACTAAAAATCCTTACTAATATGCAGAAAATAAAAAATTCTAATGCTTTCAAAGAAGATGGACTAAAATCTTTTAAGTACCCGGAATGTAAATTATTCTTGTATTAAATTATAATCATATAGTTTATATATAATATCTTAAAATATGGAATGAATATAACAAACATATAATTTTTATCTTTAAATAATGTGTTATATTTTAAGGTAATAAGAATTAAATATCATTAGTTTTAGAAAATTATTTTTTATTCTCAAAAAGATTATACGGATTAATTTTAACCATATATATTAATTCCTATTACACTAAATTGAATATTTATTTTCTATTAAATCCGTAGAATTTCGCATAGAACTGAAAAATACAAAATATAAAAACTAACATTACCTTAATAAATAAAATGTGCTTCTCTATCTGAAAATACACGATGTAGCCAAGGAAATAGAAACCCAAGATCATCATCTAATTTCACAATTTTTGCACGAATAGTATCTATTATTCTTTTGAGCATCGAGTCTAAATGCTTAATGGATGCATTAAAGTAATAGAATAATAGTATTGATATATTAATTTCTTAAATGCATTCATTAAGCATAACATGTATTGACTATGTATTTTTTAGATCCTGTTAATTAGATGGAATGGGAGCATGATGTTGAAAGCATTTATCACACATCCTACAAAATTTCTATGTAATTAAGATTTGGTCTGTGCGTTGATGAAGAAAGGTGTTAGACGTGAGCCTGATGTTGAACAAACCAAATTTGAAGATTTCCGCCATGATCAATAGCTGCATTAATGTCCTTGAAATATCTTTCGTAAATAGAATAAAAGTGCAACTATACAAAGTTATTTTATTTGTTTGCATATCTAGGTATTTCATGGATGTTTGTTACCTATGCATCAATATTATTCCAGTAGAAAATGCTCCATATCATAAAATTCCCAGCTGGCAATCGGCTAGAGCAAATAAGAAAAGACGGACACATAGCTTCTTGGGGTTCTTTCCGAATTCGACGTCTTCCATCAGTGCAAAATAAGATGTAGAGTTATTTAGTGGACTACATTACATGTTTTCAATCCTCAGGTGAGCAGTGTCTTCTTTTCTAACACCACTGCAATTAAAATTATTGTATTCAAGGAAAAAAAACGAGTTTTTCTCACAAACATTCAACTATCAATTCCTAGCATCAGAAATTCTCTGCACATTGTTCCAATTGAAATTGGTTAAGAAGAGTTTAGTTTGATATGTTTTGCCATTTAAAAAATAGTAGAGTCTTTTTTCTGCCATGCAATTAGCCGGGGACAACGTTAATCATTATTTTGGAAAATTATGCTGGAACCGCAATGCGTCTTAGTAAAAAATACGTCTATAAAAAGATCATGTATGCCAATTTTAGTATATGAAAACTTATGCTATATTTGCTTTTGAGAATCCAGTGAGATTTCCTATCTTCGAAATCGAGGGCTTGCTAAAGGAACTCCAACAATAAACTCTTTTTTAAATGATTAAAGACCTGTCACTCCTTCATTTTACTTTATTCATCCTGAAAAAAGGACCTCTTACTCTTTACAATCTACACAACGTGTAAATCACATAAAAAAAATTGAATATTTCATTTTTCTAGAAATCACTTGAAGAAAAATATTAGAAATTCCTAATTAATTGGTCAATGAATTTATAAGTTTAAAACATTATATTTCTTAAGTATTAATTACTGAATATAATGTCCTTTATTGATGAGTGCATTAAAGTGAAACTTTATAAAATGATTTTTTTTAATAAATACATTTTTCTCTTAAATATTTTCACAAATATGAAAAATTATTTCTGCATAGATTTCTTTGAGTTCTTAAAAGGAAATTCAAGTTAATTTATGTTTTCCACAAAATTTACATTGAAATTTGCTTTTAATACTATAAGTCTGATATAAAATTATTATGCATATTTTAAACATCAGGAATAAATTAACTGAATATGATATATAATAAGATTATTTTTTAGTTTTTTCAAATACACGTCCAAATAAATATAATTAATTAAACAGTGTATTATAATTAAGCTAAGAGCAATACAACTGACAAACTTTTCGGGTGTTCAAATCAAAATTTCTAAACATAATTTTAATTTTGAATGGAAAATTGTATTCGTAATTTAGATCTACTTGTTCAGGATATATCTAGAAATAAAATTTCGTAAATTAAAATAAATATTAATAATAAGAATGTTTTTTTTTATTTTGAAGTTCTCCAAAATAAATTATAAATTATTTATCAAACTACAAACAAAAATTTAATATCTTCACAATATTATTTGGCATATTTGAAAAATCTTTGCTTCCCCATGCTTCCGAATCAAATCAAACAATAAATTCAAAATTTTTATCAATATTTTACTTTCTATGTAAATTTGTCGATAGCAAAATATCACAAGAGAGCTTCAATATTGTCTTCTTGTATTTTGCTGTATATTACCCTCAAAAATATATTTTCAAAATACAATACATCTTTAATTACAGCTAGCAAATAAAGCTAGAAATTAATTAATTCCTACCGCATTTTAATACTTACAGGAAATAAAATTCAGCCTAACATATTCTTTTGAGAATTGCTTATAACTTTTACTTCCTTTACCTGGAAACTAAGTGTCAATAATGTTTTTATTTAATTGAACCTGATTAAGTTACTGTAAACATTTAAATTGTACGTGTATAATTTAATACAGGTGATAAAAAATACACTTTTTTATTTACACAAGCACCAATTAAATTTTTCCACATGAAGAATAAAATGTGTTAGAATTTATATTCTTATTTATAGGCACTGGTATTGCAAAATTAATATCAATTTGTGTTTCCTGATTAATTAAATTTTTAGATTGATTTAGTTTACAAATGTAATTTAGAAATATCAGTCTTCCTTTCATTTCTTTTGAATATAAAATGTTTTCTTAAGGAATTATTTAACACCGTTTTCGAGTTCAAAAATTTAATAAGGAATGTATTACAAACACGTTATGCATATATTTAATATAATAAAACTATTATTTGAAATATTATAATATTAAATATTTAAATAAGTTTAAGAGAATGAAATATTTATTATGTGGATTTTATATACGCTATCCATTCTTACATAATCAACAAAATAAATCTTACTGTATTCTTTCCCAATTCAAAATTTTTAGTTTAAGGATATGAAATGAACTTCTTCATTTAATAGTTAACACGTAATTTTTCTTAAATTAGCTTTAAGTTTGAATAATATCACAAACGAATTTTACTGCCCAATAATATAAGTGCTGAATAACTCACGATTAATAAAGGATATTGGATGAAAATTTTACACTATTAAAATCAGATTCTATGACCTCTATTTCCAATGAATGTACACGTTTGAAATATGTACCATCTTTTAACCTAATTTACTTTTTAATCATCCTTTTACTGGGAGGAAGGTGAAATTATACATAAATAATAAATGAAGGTTGTATTTATCACACTTTTCCTTCCTAGCTCATCATACCGATACGACCCAATTCCTAGAGCCAGCAATTAAATGGGATCTCTCTTCATTCAATTTTACCTTAAATAGGTTAAATTCAACCAAATATGTTTTTTACTTGCTTAAAGATATGAAATCAACCAAGCAAAAATGATTGTCCTTTTTTCAAATAAACTTATTTAAAGTGAATTTATCATTTTTAATAGAGTGTTTAATATAAATATATGTTTTTCCTCCTAAAATTTAATTAACTAATACAAATGGTATGAATTAACTTAACTTAGTTTAAAACTTCAATAACGTTCTATATATCATTGATAAATACTTTTATTAATTTTAAAATTTTTTAACATTTATTAAATATCACAAAATAAATAAATTTTGTTCAGTCAAAGCAATTTAAAAATTCATAATAGATATCAGTTATGACCCGGAATAAATGAATAAACAATTCGGGAAAAATTTGAAAATATGACAAATAATCGTAATACTAAATTCATTAAAAGATTACAACCTTCTTGTAATTCATTATAAATGACTAAATAAAATAATGATAATAATAAATTTTTTAAAACTTAGTTTAAGTTTGCTATAAAGTTTTATAAATGAAAGATGTCTGCCATAATAAATGAAGGTTGTCTGTCATAATAAATGAACTAAAAGAATTGATTGAAAATATTTACGTAAAGAATATAATTTCAGCAAAAGGAAACCATTTTATGCACATATTATGAAGAAAATGTAATTAACTCGTATTTAAAATTTTTATTTAAGTGAAACATTATTTATTTAAAAAATTGTAACATTGCTAAGAAGTTTATAGTTCATAAAAAAAATGTCAAAACTTAGTTTAAGCATTTTAGTTCGTTGTAAGCCTGAGTGTAAAAAACTTTTAACAAGCATAGAAAGTTAAATAATTTAATATTCTTTATGAAATATTTAATTAAATTATTTTTTACTTGTTTAATTTAATTATTTAAATTATTAAATATTTAATTAAATTGCAGGTAATTTGCAAATATTTTCTAATAAAGATTACAGCCAATTTTTTATTAATTTCATTTCTATGTGAAGTGTTTTGATAACATTAATTACAAATAAAGTGATATTTTTTAAGTTAATTTTTAATATATAAATTCTTTTTTAAAAATACATCTATTACTTTATCCTGTCTTACTAGAGTTATCAAGACTTACAAAAAGTCAATATAGCTTAAAAACATATTATCCTCTGTGTATAAATGAAAATCCAAATATGTTATGCATATAAAATTATATGTTTATTGAAATTGATAATTCAAAATGTATGAAGTGCTTCCCACAACTTCTGGACACTCCGGTTTTTAATCCCAGCAGTTCCACAATCTAAATATTATCACAGTTTATACAGTTTGACACACTTTAGGTGCCATAAGTGACACATAGCCATCCTTTAAAGCAAGTAGATTCGATTAGTTAGAAACTGAGACCAATCAGAAAATTCATAGACTTGTCTTGCCCTCCCCAAAAGTCTAAATAAGGAAATGTAATGCAATTCAAATGGTGAAGAGAAATATTGGTCAATACTCACAAGAAACAGAAAAGAGGTCTAAAATAAATGTTAAAAGAAAAAGTGATGCAGTTATTTGAATTATGAAACATATACATTCCATTTAATTTCTCCTATTAAAATATCATTTAAACATGCCATCTCTCTCTATTTATATAGGAAAAGGGTAATATTTCAATAATATTATCACAATTTATTCAATGTTATACGGCTGTTAACAGTGGCGCAGATTGTCCATTTTTGGACCTTGCGCCATAAAACCCAACCCAACCAACCAGCGGCTGTTCATAGATATAGAGCGTAATATCTATAAAAAGAAGCAGAATTTTAACAGCATATTTTAATTTGTCTAATTATTTGGTTAGTGAATGTTTTGAAAACTAAATATAAAAATTATGGAAACATTTTTTCGTAATGTTTGTAAAACTAATGTTTCCATAATCGTTACTACAGGTCAGGAAGAATTACCACATATTATTTTTTCATATTATGAATTAGCATAACATAATCATCCTAATAACGATTAATATGACAAAAAGATATTAAATCTATAAATTGACTTTTTGACATCGTTTATTCATTTTTGCAATGAATAAAATGTCTATTTTTGAAACTATATTTCATTTTCAGCATTATATATTATTAAATTCATTAACAGTATAAGAAATACATATTATGAGGAAAATTCAAAAATAGAGAAAATAATTATCAAATAAAATTAAACTTTCCAAACACAAATGGAATGTATGTTAAGCATTTCAATTGAAAAAATCCTTATTAGTCAGTTGACAACACAAACTAATGGATTGTGGACTAGATATTTTTTATATGCATGAGCGACAAATGCAACTAATTATTTAGGCATTTCCAAATTTATTCTTCCAAATTTTTTATAAGATTTATTATAAGTTTTTCCTCATATTTTTTTTTTTACTAAGTAAAAGCTTTTTTGTGTATTCAAATTAGTTATAATGAGAAATAAATAATTATACAAAATACGTCACATGAACCATTAGCGATGAAAAAAAATGAAATCGTTTTAAGGATGGACATTCAAATGAAATTTCTTTAAGAAAAAAGATTTTTTTATTTCTAACAACAATGCAATCAGATTTAAAACAGTCAATCTTAATTATTATTATTGGAAAAGATGAGCAACAATTTCCCCCAAAAAATTACGCAACTGAATAAATAGAACATTAAAAGAATATTTATTAGATTAAATTTTTAAATATCATTTTAAAAAATGGTTTTTTTTTTTGATAAATTATAAATTCATTAATTAAATGAAAAAATGAATTCTTATTTTTTAAGTACTGAAATTCAGTTACTTAATAATACAATAAAATGAAAAACTAACGTTTTTATTCAACAAATTACCTAAAAAAAATATTGAAATTCAGTTATTGTTTGCGTTATTTGCTGAATATAAACGTAAACATTTCATTTCATCTCGATTCATATTTATTAATAAAATTATGTACCGATTAATGAATCTTGCTAGTAAAGTTATGCTTGAATAAAACTGCAAATTCACTTACCATCATATTGCTGTCAGAATACTTTGTTCAAAAAAAGTTAAGTTCTTATACATTACAAAAGTTCTAAGTAAAAAACTTATTCTTTTCAAATTGAAATTCAATTTCTATTTGGTTATGAAAAAGAAAAATATATTTCTATAATGATCGAGATAATGGTAGCTCTTAATTATAAATTCAATATTCAGTATGGGACTAATCAAGAGTGAAAGTTCAAATTTGTTTTTCTTGTCTCAGTCAGTGTTTCTCCATATAAATATTTACAGTGAATCCAATAACTCATTTGTTAGAACAGAATAACAAGTCAGAGAAGTAGCAAATTAATACTTTAAATTAATATTCACTGTTTCATATCGGTCAAATTGTTTAATGTCGTCATCTGTTTCATAAAGTTTGAAGATAATAAAAGAATTATACAATCTATTTTGACATTAACATTCTCAGAGCATGCCGGTATTGAATTAAGATAATCTTGAAAATTACCTAATAAAGCTATTTAATACATTGATTTGCAACAATAATCCATCATCAAAAATCATTATCCCATAAAAAAAATGTATGAATTTGCAAATATTCTGATGCCCAGTCATGCATTTTAGCATAAAAATAAAACTATTTTCTTTTTATCAGTTATTTTGCCAGTGATAGCTTAAAATAAAACAATTTGTAAAACTTGAGTCAACGTTGCGTGAGATTTTTGCATGGTTTTTTCAAAGCCTACTTTACTAAAAAACTCTTGAGGAAAAGATTCACGTCATTATGGTTTCTTAAAGGAAGATGAGGTGGATCACCTTTGCGGTTAGTACGAAATACAAAGAAAGAATGAAGAGAGAAAGGATAAAAAATGTATTTTACCAGACCAATTTGAAAATAACCAAAAAATATATATAATTTGGTCTTTTTTATTTGAGGAATTACTTTGATTAATTTTAATTAGGGAAAACATTTATAGGAGTATTAATAATTTTTTTTCAAATTCTATTCTTTTTTTTTCTCACATTTTGCAAATTTTTTAAATAATTTTTAAATTTCTTTTATTTTAATCCTTTATATAAACAAGAATCAAAAATGATTATTCATTATAAAAATATTTTCATTACTTGTATACTATTGGGAATTAATCTATAACGATTTTTTAAAAACCTACTTCTAGAAGAAGAAAAAGTCATGATGACAAATAAAATAGGATGTCAGAATAAATTACATTGTATGTTTCAAATGTAAACTAATGTAGCAAATTATTGTATAGATATTATTGTATAGTACTTTGATTAATTTTTATAAAGAAAAACATCTGTTGGAATATTACAAAAATGTTTTTCAAATTCTTATGTTATTCTTTTTTTTCCTCGCATTTTGCAAAGTTTTTTAATAATATTTAAATGAATTTGTTGTATTTCAATTCTTTATAAAAACAAGAGTGAAGAACGATTATTCGTTAAAAATATTTTTATTACTATACTATTGTAAATTAATCTATAACGATTTTTTAAAAACTTGCTTCTAGAAGAAGGAAAAAGTCATAATGACAAATAAAAAGGATGTCAGAATAAATTACATTGTATTTTTTAAATGTAAAGTAATATAACAAATCATTGTAAACAGAAATTAAATCATAAAAAGTAGTAGTAATGAGGAAAAGAGACTAGACCAATGGATCTGTTTTTCAAACAAGTGTGCCACATAATTCTCTCTGAGTTTACTCAAAATACTTAAAAAATGTTGCCGCAAAAACCCAGAACCGATTAAAGGAGGATTGTTGTAATTTTACATCGATCCTATATCTAACGTTGTTTCTGACCACACAATGAGTGTACATTTTATATGCTGTGCATCATTTCCTCATATGATCATTGGAAAAATAAGTCAAACTTCTAATTGAATAAAAATTAACTTTGAGATTTCAATTCTAAGAATATTATTATTTCATTATAATATTAACAAGCAACTTATGACAATGATTGGTAGATGAAAGTTAAAAACTTCACCATTGAATTTTGAATGATGACAAAATACTACTTCAATCTGCTTATAAATAATTCTGTAAGAATTTCAGAAAAGAAAAAATAAAGTTTTTATATTTGGATTACAATTTACTTAATATACCTTAGCAAATTATTCATACTGATTTCGTTACCTAATTAGTATGTTTTATTATATATATTTTATACATTTTATTATATATTATTATTCTATTGAAACTACTTAGTAATTAAAAATTACATAGTTCTGTAATATATTCAGCAAATACTGAAAAAATAAATATAATGTAAGAATAGATTCTTCGAAACTTTATTAGTGCAAAATATTTATTCAAAACATTAAATTACATTGCTAAATATTAAAAAAATAGTATAAAATGAAAATTTCAATTTCATAAAGTCTTAAAAATTAATTTTAAATGACATTATCATTAAAAATGGTTTAACATGTTTTATTATTAACAATAAGTTGCATATTTAATAAATAAACTATCCTTATAAAATATTTGATTTACCATTAATAATTTTAATTCAAGAATATATGTCAGCAATCACTCCATTATCTTTAATTAATATATAATCTAATATAATAGTAATAATCTATAATCAGTGAAATATTCATTTTTTAACTTAAAATATACAAAAATGTTTTTTACATATTAATGATCAAATCTTTAATAAAATATTGCACGTTAATAAGACTAATTTTGTTCCATTTAAAAGTCATAAAAATTCTTAAAATAGTAATTCTTAAATATATCTTAACAAAAAGAAACAGATGTTGCAATATTTTATTTTTATTATTTCATAAGCAACGAGTAAATATATACGTTTCTATCAAATATTATTTCTGACATTAGTATCGTACGTTAACCAGACCTTATGAAGCTTTTCCTTGATAATATGTGCCTAAAAAAACCTGCAAAAATAACTAACTCGTTGTTAAAATAAAAATTTATGTACAAGTTTTGCGATCAACGAATCATTGAATATAAGTCACCAATTAATTCATAAGTTTCTTGTTTAATTTAAATATTTCAGGACTTAAATTTCTTACAATACTCTTTCTAAACTGCTCAAAAAGATTAATTTTCTGGAATACAAATAGTAAGGTAAATAGTTTGGCAAATGTATTGAACAATAAGATATGTAGACCTAATAGATGTACATTTGCTTTATTCTGATAGCAGTAGTTCATTTTCTCGATGAAAATATGCCTTGTCTTGACAATACATAATAGCAATTCTTTGCTATGTTACACATGCCACTGATCACAATTATTCTTATTATTTACCATCATCAACATTCATCAGAGATAATTTCAAAGCCTTAAACTTCCTCAGAAGCTACTCGTAAACTATCATATTTCCAGAACCTTCTCTTATTTTCCAAAATTTTTTTTGACCTTAATAATGGAAAAATCTTCATTCAAATAATTCTTTTTTCTCTTTTGAGATTCTCCTTTTAATCTTACTGTAGGAGTTACGGAGATTCTCGTTGAAGTACGTTCTGTATTCATTCTCAATATATGTTTATCTCTTCTCATTCTACATAATCCTTTTACATACATAATAATTTCTTCATCATAGAGTTACATGTCTAAATTACACTTTTAGAGAAGTATATAATTCTCCAAAAATATGGATAATAATCACAGAAATTTCTTTTCAAAAATAAACATGGCCTTTTTTGCATTTATTGTGAAAATTATTTGAAACATAAATATCGAGAGATTTTATAGACATTTTGCATAAAAATGTTTTTTCTGAAATCTTAATACTTCTAAAGGGAAAATATCATACGCAGTTACTCTCTACAGCTTATAATCAACTTTGAATAATGCGCATAACTCATCAAAAATTACAAAAAAATATTGCTTTCCTATTTGCTTATGTTTAGTATATCTATAATAATCAAATAGGGATTTATCTCTGACAGTCACCTTTTTCATATCTATAACAAATCAAATTTGAAAAGAAAGATTAAAAATTAATTGTTGTAAATATCATAATAAACTAAAATATTATAATAAGCTAAAAATATTTTTATTGATTTTTATTGAAAATGTGAATAATAATTTAAATGAGATTAGCTTTATTTTTTTGCTACGTTACATGTACCTTTCTACTGCGACATGATGGAAAAGATGATTTATTTTTGAATCACATATTTTATTGGATATCAAGCAAGAATTTACCAATTATATTTAATGACTGATAAGAAATGACAATTTCTGTTATTGGTTTGTATGCAACTTCAGTAACTTAAATGTGATCTCAGAGACCTTTGCATACCTTTATTATTTTATATATA
>JAPDSC010160458.1:97707-110301 GCA_026290005.1 Latrodectus geometricus
ACGATACCTACTTCATAACTTTTAACTTATCCAATAATTGAATTCAATGTAGAGCAATAAAATTCTTTTTATCTTTTTATGAAAAAAAAAGTATTAAATACGCTAAACAGAAATGGATTATCGATTACATCAATAAAATGGTCGATAATTTTCTTAATGAAGGAAGTATTACCAATAACATTGAAACTTATGGCGGATTATTTTGTTGCCTTTTAAATAAGGAAAAATATATATCCCACATTGAAATCGATTTACGGTAACATAATTTTATGGGGAAAATTTTTCCATAATAATAAAACAGTAGAATTATTTAATAAAACAAAGTCAATTTGTGGAATGTTATGGAAGAATAAATGTGTAAAAATAATTGGCTTCAGAATTTTTTTCTTTTTATTAAATATTCAGATTATTTTAAGTGATTTAGTTTATTAAATTATTTAATTAATAAAATAAATAATTTATGCATTTTTTTAAGTAATAGTCTACATAAATATTTTGCAGTTAAAATAGTTTAAAAAAACTGTATCAAAAAACCTGAACTACTATATTTTAATTTCAATCTTTATCTAACGCTTCATCAGTTAGAATTTTCAACAAATTGCACTTACTTCTAATTTTCTTAAATTTGTTCACAATTTATCATCGCAGACTAAAATAATCCATTTGCTTCAGCTACTCTATATACCTGAACGAATAAAATAATAATGAATATTTCAAAATTAATAATATCACAGAAATTATGAAATAAATTTGATAATTAAAAAAAAAGAAATAAGTTTTTAAAATTAAAAATAAAACCTACATTAAACACTTCATTTTGAAAATCTTTTAATATAATTAAATTTGACTGCATTAAAATTAGTAATTTTTACTGGATACCAAAACTTCAATAGCATAAATATTTGATCTAATTTTTACAATTAATGAAATATATAATCTTTCGTTATATGTATAATGAGACGATAAATAATATGCTGGAAATTGTGTAGATTATTTTTTATACTATGAGATAAGAACGGTTTTAGGAAAATAATTTTTAAAATGATAATTAAAATTCATTAAAAAACTGTTTAATGCTTTCAGTTGATATTTCAGTTCAAACATTTTAAGAATAAGTAATAGTTTTAACATATAAATTTTAAGAATAAGTATGAGATTGACTTTAGAAATTAATAAAACAAAAAGATTTCTTATAATAAAAATAACCAATAAAAATAACCTTTCGGTTATTTTTTTACTGCTTATATCATTACAAATTCATTAACTTGTTTAAGCAAAAAATAGCCATTTTAAAATCATCGGAAAATTTTCATACAAAATGAATAGATATTCATGCAAAATTTTAACGTTATTTTAATTCTTTATCATGTCAATATGTTTCAGGTTTTGTCTCCCTACTAAAATACAAAAATAGTTTTACAAGACATATAAGGAGATTGCATAGAATTATGCAATTCCCATGTATTCTGCAATGGATTCATGACATAATATATAATAATATTTAAAATATCAATATTTCGAATCATGTATGCCTATTAAACTCCTCATATTAAATTCAATAAACTTAAATGAAAATATATACATTCATTTACATAGATTACTTCAAAGTAAACAATGCAATAATAACAAGAATCAAACTTAAATTTCCCTGTAATTGACGTAACAACATATATAAATTGAAAAATGCTCAAAATCAAAATCTAAAATAATAAAATGAAAAATATTTTGTGTGTATGGCTTAAGTAATGTCAAACATGATAACTACATTTTAAATAGTATTAAGAATAAGTTGAAGTATGTTTGTCTTTTTTTAATCTTCCGTTGACATAACTTTTGTAAATAACCAATACTTTAAAGATTATAAGAGTTAGGCGGCATAATGAAAAAATTAACTTGCTTTGCTGAACATGTTGCGAATATTAAAATAAGAATATCAAGTAAACGAGAGTAGGTGAATTGAGATGAGATCTAAGAAGATCCTTTTCCTCCCACGCACCAATCAAGTGAAGAAGAATACATGTTATATAGTTTAGCTAAATGAACAGCCATTTAATGAGAAACTGAAATTCAATTTATTTATTAATAATGCAAAATATCAAGGCCTTTTTTAAATAAAACAATCTTTTGATTCAAGATTTTATTCTCTTTGAATATGTGTTATAAATTCGACAATTATGTTAAAAATAAGTAACTTAAATAATGTAAAACATATTTTTTTCAAATAGGGAAAATTTTAAGAATATTGGGAAGATTTGGAGAAAGTTTTGTTAGATTCTTACAATGTAAATTTCTAATAATCTGGGATTTGATAACCTTGTACTTTATTCTTCCTATGATAGAATAGTATTTTTAAATATCCAGAAGACATTAATGTCTTTTGGATACTTAAGAAATGCCTTAATATTTAAGAACTACTTTTTCAGGCAGTAATCCCATCCCGTAGATCAATTATAGGATTTTGTATAAACGTTGCATATCAGCAACTCCCTTTCGATACACAAAGCGTTTAAATCCGTGATTTTCGAAAAAACATTAATACTGCCACAGTTATTGATCAAATTATTACTGTCTCAAATGTTTTATCAACAATATTAGAGTTCACCATGGCATACTCTTTATAAGACGATCAAGAAAGAATGTTAATAAGAAATATAAAATAAATGCGTCATGAAATCCTATTTTAACCAATCCTTCTCACATTCACATATCAGCCTGTTTCAACCCCTCTGCAAACTTTTTGAAATACTTTTCTGCTTCTTAGATGAGGTATTATTGTGACAAATTTTCAATTGAACTCGTTTTTTACCAAAATATTTTTTTTGTTATATTTGTAACCACACCATTAATTTTGAACACTAAAATACCTTTATTTATGTTCTTTATAATAATATATCATATTATATGGAATAGATTATGTTATATCACATGATTAAAAAATTCATGTGTAAAATATGTTTTTCTTCACTCTAAGAGCTCCGAAGTTCACTAGGTATTAAGCTAGCAGTAAGAATACCCGTCGAGATTTCAGAAACCATGTCCATGTTCGTGTAATCACTTGTACACTGAACACCACCCCCCTCCAGGATAAGGAGTGTCAACTTTAAGAGTAAAATGCTTACTATCATTTGACTTTGGAGATGTGGAAAAATTACTTTTTTAATGAGAAATCTCATTTTCCAATTTAGCAACAAGGTGGATATGCCTGGATTTGGCGGATGCTCGATAAGTGTTTCTTAATTAACTAAGTTATAATGGCTTTCTAATTTTACTAGTAGATTCATCGTAATGTAAAAATGCTTTTCATGGTTGGTTTAGGTTCTAAAATTCCTACGACTGAAAACATGAAATCTGAGAAGTATGCGGATATTTTTGGACAATGCTACTCTTCTAACTCAATAATAAGATTTGAGCACACATTTCTCTTCCCGCGTGTTAATTTGACAATCACAGATATGTGCTGCCATTGTTTAATGAAATGCTGTTCACAAAATTCCTCCCAGAATCCTCACTCCATAAAACATTTTTGGAACAAATTAGAATTCCAAATACATTACCAGTTATCCTAACACCTCAATTTCCTTTCAACTACCTGAAAGTCAATTTTTATATCCAAATATCAAAATTTGATTTAAAGTTACCGTGTCGTGTGCAGAGCGTCACCAGTATAAAAATTGGAAAATATCATACTAATATATGACACTGGATTCTATGAGTATGTACCATTGGGATATTTTTGGCCAGATACTGCATACGAAGAAATGTTTAAATAATTACCGCTTATAGGCGGTGATATTAAGGGCAATTTCATAATTAATTCTGGTATTATTTTATTTATAAATCATTTAATATTTAATGTTCGACATTAATTTTTAACATAAATTACAGATATTTTGTCTTTATTAAATTTTTAAAACTCTCTCTCCATCTTTATAAAAATTAAAGATACTTTCTTATTTAATTATCAATCAAATCTCAAGAAACGATTGGTGTTATGTACACGAGGCATGAAAAAATTGTTATAACTCATCTCACTTCAATATTTATACAATTAATTTTTATTTATGCTAAGAAAGATTCAAGATAGAATATCCATAAATAGCTTTATAATATATTAAATTCCTTATTTTTTCAATGTTTAGAATAAAATATGAACATAAAATACTTAAAAATATTCTTTTAAATCTTTTGTGTTTGATATGTAATCCTAAAAATAATATTACCTGTGGCATTTACTGATATCCGTTTATAACACTTTCATTTATTAGATAGCTCTATCTAAGGGAAAACTTTCTTCTTAAATTAACTATGATATATCAAAATTAACTATGATATATGTAAGTTTTAAGCACAAAAAATAATAAGAAGAGTTTTACAAAATTAATTGAATATTAGTGTTGAATGATTGTTTTAAAATTATGTAATACCGATAAAAAGTTTCATCAAATTCTTAAACTACAAATCTCTTCATGTCATTTTGAAAAAAAATAATTAGAAATATACTAACTTTCAAGCATATCTCCAATAATTTTATAAGAATGAATAACAACCAACTAAATTTAAATGCATTTTACATAGGTTAAAATATTATGATATGCTAATTATAATATTTCGTTTTGAGAAAATATTAATAATTCAAGATGATTCATATCAACATTTTATAAATTCCAGTTATAATAATAAAGACAAGTATATTCACGTATACATTTTAATTTCCGTCAATATATCAATTAAGATTTAGCTATAAGATGAATCGATATCTATAAAATTAGATTCATGTAATTTGTAATACTTTATGTAATTTATATTAGTTTTTAAAATAAATAAGTGATTTTGTTCCAGACTGTTAATATCTCTTAATTATTATAGAAAAGAAAAATCACACCCTAAATGTCATTTACTATTATGTCATATTAAATGTTTCAATAAATAATATTTTTCAATAAATACATTTTTCTTCATAAAAATGTATTTATAGAAAATCATATTTATTACATAGTTTCCATTTAAGACTGAAATAAAAGCAAATCAATGATTCAATTTTGAAATTTTATAAAGTACTTTTAAATATGCACTCAAACTAATGTCAAAATTTGACTGGAATACATCATTTTTTTAAATAATAATTTTAAGAAAAGTTTAACTTCAATTCGGAAAAAATAAAGTATTTATGACTATATAAAGGTGGGGTTTGTTGTAAATTTTAAAAATTTACTTCAATGTAAATTTCAGGTTTTGAAATGCTTCAAAATTACGTACAACATTCCAATTTTGTAATAATTTATAAAAAAATTTTGAATAAAATTTGAGGGAATTTTATAAGAATGGGTATTCAGGAAAGTTAAAATTTATAGTTATACTATTTAATTGTAATCAAAACTAGCTTACTGAATTATATGAACATTATTATATTAATTGAAGTTAATATAAGAATTCCGCTTTCAAAACAAACTGAATAAAAAGCCACAAAACATATTTATAAATAAATGTATACTGTAATATTACTTAGTTCCTTCAGAGTTGGTATATAGGTATCCAATTAAAAATATTGAAAACAATTCATTTAGTAATTCTGAATAATCAAGGCCAGTTTGAATTTACCTATTAGAAATTATTGACTTTACATCATAACATAGAATTGTAACAAGATATATTTTATAATTTAAAATTCCATTTAAAAATATATAATTGTATTCAATGTAATATTTTTTCATTTTAGATATGAAATTGCTTGAATGTATGGCTAATCTGCCCAAACTATTATATATTTGGAGTTGGAGAATTTAAAATTCTAACTTTTAAGAATTAAGTTTATTTTTAAACGTATGCAAGGAGAAAGAGAGTGAGAGAGAGATTGTATTTATCTTATTAAGCGATTAAGTAAAGTGTACATGACCAATAGACTATATCCACTCAAACTTGAAGATAATTAAGTAAAAAAATTAAAATAAAAATCTTATATTAAAACTTAAGTAAACAATCTTTCAAGCATATTTATTGTTTTAGTTACGTTAAATAAAAATTTCTACACAGGAAAATTTATTGTATGATATTCAAAGAATGTTTTATTATAAATATTCTTTGAATATCATAAAAACTATTCACTATAGTCTAATTGAAATAAATTGGAAGAAAAAGTTTAAATAACATGAAAATTTAAAAATTCCATTTTATCAACTTTGAATCGTATAAAATGTGTTAGAAATTTAAAATAAATAATCCCATTTTAATTTCTAATTTCAATAAAATCATGTTTTCCTGACTTTCATTTTAATTTCTAATTTAAAATATATTTTGTTAATAAATTTATCTTTCTAATGTACATTTGCGAAGCAAATTTAAACACAAAAATGATGAAATAAACTATTCTTAAATCCCTTTTCAAGTTGTGTATTTCAAGAGAATTAAAAATATTACGTATTCATACTATATGATAAAATAAAATTAAAGCTTATTGTTGCTATATTTTTTATGTTAAACAAAAAAAAAAACGTACACGTGAAGCATTTCTTTAGCAGTCTTTAAAATACTTTGACTATTTCCGACAAGATGTTCATTTGTCTTAACAGAATTTAAAAACCTTTCAATACTTCAGAGAATTGCATGCTGTTCTTTACTTAAATAATTCAAATTGTTACCGAAATATTTATTTATCTCATTCACTTTTTTATAATTTTTTTTACCGGAAATAAATGTATTCTGCTTTCTTTAGCTTTTGAATTTTAAATTTCTGTTTTACTTTATGGCTACGCTAAGCTGATCTTATTTCTCTTTAAAGTATTATTCATTTTTTCAGCCTTTCACTATTTTCCGCTAGTTGCTGTCAAGCGTTAGTTTTTTAACGCCTTAATGAAAAAAAATTGCATTTGTGTTTCAATCGACTAAAATATAAAAACACGTGATAGTTAAGACATTTCAATGACTTTAAATTACTTTCTTAATGTTACGGTTGGGCCAGAAGTAAGAAAATCATGAGACTTGCTTTATAATGGTCAAAATTCTTTAATGTATAGAAAAAGAAATAATGTAACATTGAATTTTTTGTAGGAAAACAAATAAAAAAGCTAACATTTCCTGTTAAATAAATAAAAATATATTATGATAAAGAGTTTATTTAATTAATTAATTTAATTTCACAATTGGAAAATTATTATTAAGAAATCTAAAAAGCTTTGTTTTAATATCTATTTTAAGCATTTAAATCAAATATTTATATTTGAATAATGTAATTTATATAAATTCGTAAGCTTTTTTATGCTGGTTAAATCTAACTAAACTGATAGTAAATATTTATCATAGCTTTTCATTATTTATTAGTTTGCAGAATTGATTAAAAATTACATTAATTCTAAATTCAGAAAGAATAATTAAATGAATACAATAAGAAATAATTTAAGAGTGACTTTTTTTAAAGTTTTCCTTTGAGAATGTATGTATTATAAATGTTTAATCATGAATCTATATTCAAATTATATGGACACCAAAAATATTTATGCTAAGTTTTAAAAGTTAATTATTTTGTTTTACTTTTTATAAATAAAAATGATTAAAATAACAAATATCATGTCTTTGAATTAAAAACCTTGATATTTAGATCGCCCTATTTTGTTGTAACATTGTAAATATTTTCACGATTACAAATGAAGCTACAAAATAAATCCGAAAATATTACATAGAAATAAAAGATACCTAATTAAAGCTAAATAATATTCCTCTTTTGTTGTACAAACATAAAATACTTCATTTGTTCAACCTTGATTATAGATATCGACATTGCAGTACAGATATCGGCAGTACATTGTTGTAGGTATACTTTTCTCTCTCTTTATTTATTATTACAATATTATTAATATGCACCACAAATATCTACAAAAAGAACTGTCATTTAATTTTCCCAGTCCTATGTAAAGGATAATTTTTCTTTATAATTTATTTAGTGTATTAAATGTTATATTATTTTATTTAAATATGAATTATATTATTTAAAGTATTAAAGGTTTTTAAGAAATATAAAAATTTATAGCTATTATTGCAATGAGTATTTAGTAATTAATATTTTGGTTAATTCGAAATATTTTGGGTATTGATTTTGTTGAACTTGAATTATACTTTCGACTTTACAAAAAAATTATTAAATTTACAGAAATACTAATGTATTATTTTACGTTGCATTGCAGGTTGAAGAATTGAAAGAAATACGAAATGATGATTAAGTTTTAACCCCATGTAATCTGTTGATTTTGATTGAATGATTCTTAGAAATAAATTAATTATTAGCAACTTTTCTCAGCAACAGTTTATATTTTATATAATTTATATCAATAAGCATTAATTTTCATCATAATAATAGAAAATAAAAGTATAAATACCAGTATCTTCTATTGCTTAATTATTTGAACACAGTTTTTTTTACAAACAGTAATAGTTCAAACACTACCTCAGAATTTTCATAAACATCGTTTTCTTTCAACATATAATTGGGAGAATCGCTTTAATACAATAAATTATCTCTTATATTTAAGATTTTTAAGCATATTTTTTTTATTATTTAAGCATGAATAAGAGAAAAAGGTTATGATCTTATTTTATGATTTGTAAGCAGAATATTTTTATATTCTTAAAAAATTATTTTTAATTTATAAATTTTTAGATAATACATAGAATGCGAAAATTTTATAATTATCTAATAAGAAGAATTAGTCATTATTGCAAACTCAAAATTACCGATGATGGCTCTAGAAATGAATAAAATTTTTAGACAGAAATTTAGACATAAAAAGAAGATATGAATTGACATTATTATAGGTGATTGTAATAAATTTCTCTTTCAAAAGATTTTCAAAGTGACTTAATATTTCTTTAGAGCATTTATAAAGCAATGAAATTTTCAAAGCGAAAGAAGCAAGTTGTTCAAATATTGGACAATAGATTACCTTTTATTTATGATAAGATTCTAGACATAAAAACATAGCATGCTGTTGTGGCACTCAAAGTTTAAATATCCTTTGACTAAAAACCATAAAAAAAAATCTAAAAGTGATTAAACTACCAAGGAAAGGAGCTACAGATTTAGAAAAATTAAATATGGTCTCCAACCTTTACCACTTTATGTGAAAACTCAAAACAATGAAAGGCTGCCCAACACGGTTAAGTTCTCAATAGAATTTAAACACTTTAAGTTAACTTATAGCCATGAGTTGGAAGAGTTCAGGTCAAAGGATTGCGGAAGTTAGACTGTTGTAAATCGACATCTGATAATTCGATCATTTACGAAATCAAAATTCAGCTGAATTCCGAATGGAAAAATGCTTCATTAGTGTTGAAATATGTGAATTAGCTCCATTTGACATTAAAAAGTGCATTATTCACAAATTCCCACTGACGCAGTACTGAAAAAAAAACTACCTTTGTAAAAGAAATACGTATAGTTCCTTATTTACAATGCAAGCCATAAGATGTAAAAGCCATAAGATCTCTTCAAAAACTACCCCATAAAATTTTTAAAGTAAATTATTACATACAGTGATTTTTAGAGAATAAAGATAAAATAATGACATTTGTAATAGTATTCTAAAACATTTGTAATAGATTCTCACATTAAATACGTTGTACAATTTTGTATCTTAAAAGAGCCTTGGAGATAAAGTATGCTTGGATTCGAGGACATTCAAGCTGCATCATTTTTGGAAAATTCTTTCCTTCTCAATGAAATTAACTATTAGTCCTATAAATATCTATTTACTTTATGGAAAAATTAATGTTTAAAAGAATATGAACTTCTATAACATACGCTAGTAAGTTATTACGTGATGTATCATCCCGCATCTGAGAGTTGATAGCATATTTTCATATCAATTTTATATGCTGAACATGACATTACAGTGTAATTAGCTGTGAAAACTAATTAAGTTAAGATTATATTAACAACCTATGACATAAACTTTTAATCATTCTAAACAGCGAAACTCTCTCTTTGATAATATTCCTCATTATCAACTTTAATCTAATAAGATGTATATATCATTGTGTTATCTTTTCAATGACCATTATTATTATTTTCAAATAGGCAACTATTATTTTTCTTAGAATAATGCATTAAAAAATAAATTGATTTTTATGAAATCCTTAGCAGTTATTTTAAGTGAAAGCAAGAAAAATAAATTGTATATTTTGAAGAAAGCCTGAAGATTTTTATAGCTTGAGAAAGGAGGAAAATTCTCCGCTACCGTAGCAGGCCACTTTATTGCATAATTTTTCCTTTCTATCCTGCCTTATTGTACATACTACGAAGATAGATATCGAGGTCATTTCTTTTCATCCAAATCGCGACACACGCAAATTTTGTCTTTTAAAATGCTTTTATTCTAAATATAAATGCGATATTTTGATTTAGATTAAAATTGAGATCGAATTTATTAGAGTGACGTAAAATATGTTATGGTCATTTGGTCATAGATTATCTGAACAAAACTTGAAGCATCTCTTACTTTATTGATGTGCTCTTGAAATATATGTAATATAAATATAAAAGAATATTAAAAAAAATATGTATATTTATTTATTTATTATTATCATGTGTATGAAAATGAGATGGGATCAATAAAACTGATACATAAACATAAACTGTGATTAAACTATATTAGCTTTACCTTTTTCTTAAAAAATTTAATATTTTTTATATTCTATTGAATAAATATTTTTATATTCTTTGAATTTTTAAAAAATGTGTATTTATAAATTCATATGTTTTTATGATAAATAATTTAAAATTACTTAATTTTATAATTATTTTTAAATTAACAATTTACAGGGCAGAATGTTATGTGAATTGTAATCTTATAGTTTATATTATTTTTTCTTATGATATTTATATCTATATAAATATTATGATATTTATTGATTGAGTAGGTTTCAAAAAAAATAATCGAAAATTTATCAATTATTAAAACACGAAAATAATCAAATGTTAATTTAAAACTTTTTTATTACGAACTTTTTAAATAATGCATTTATTATATGATGAATCATATCAAAACTATTGATTTTGATAGTTGTCAAAAAAGTTTTGGACAATATTTATTTAAAACTTTATGAAATATAAATTTTGTCAAAAATAAATATGCCATGACTAAATAAATATTGTCAAAAATATAATGTAAACATAACACATATTTTGCATGGTCTTTAGTAATCTAAAAGGCTACTAATACAATGAATGTAAAACTAAAAGCAAAATATTTTCACAAGAAAAATGAAATACAATCAAAATTATTAATTTATTATTTAAAAAATACAGGAAATTATTAATAATCATTTTAATTGAATTTCGTCAAACTATTTCTTTAAAATTAATGCAATAAAAGAAATAAACAATAAAATAATTATTTCTCTCCAATGACGAGTAATTTAACGATATTTTTAATTAATCACATATGGTAAAAACTATCAGTCATATTAAAATCTCATCATACATTTTAAAATATTTTAAGTTTTTTAAATGAAACCTTCAAACATAATGAATATTTTTTACCAAATCTATATTTAACTGAAAAAATTTCCATGTGTCATAAATACAACATTTATCATTAGTATAACATTGCTTTTCATTTCAATTGTTTTCTTGAAAGGAATTCTACTTTATTATTATTTACAAAATCATAGATTTAAAAGAAATAGTGCTGTTGTTTGATTACTCTGTTAACTAAATCATTCTTTCAATTCAATTTTTATAACAATCTATATGATTTTTAATTGTAATTTAAGCCATAGATAGTATTTACAAAAATATAGAAGAAATCAAATAAATTTTAAACATATGAAATCAGAACAGTGGAATAAAATAGGAACAAAAAGTTGCCCCTTTATTTACTTCCCAATAAGACCCCTTCTCGAGTATTTAAAACTACACAGTTTTACAATCATCAATTCATCATAGTATCCTTTTAAGGAACCACAAAATGAATTTTAAAATGCTTTCCATAATGGTTGTTGCGAATTCACTGGCAACGTTTCCGCCACACATGTACTTGAGAGAACTCAAGTGGCAACTCAAGTGGGAACTCAAGTGGTATATAAGAGAATGCAACGAGCGAGTGTGCGCTCCAAACTTATTTTTCAGATGTTTTAGTTTTTGTGAACCGTGTTTGTAATGTGTCGTTTTGTTGATTAATGTTTGTAAATAAATGTGTGTGTGTTCGTTAACAATAGAAGTTTTAATTTCACAAATCTCACATATGTTAGAAGCAAAATTTTGATTCGACTACTGAATTAGAAGATTCGTAAACATGGTGCCGAAACCCGAGGATTTAAATACTTTGAAATCGTAGCAACAAAGAATGACGCTTGGTGGGGTGAGTAAGAAATTCATTTCGGTTTGTAGAATAGTTTTGTAGTTTGTTTGAAATATAACTGGTAACGTTCTAAAGTTGTAGTAATGTTGTTTAACATTGAAATTCGTTTAAGTGGAATAGTTTCGAAATTGAAAATATGTTAGGATAGTTATCAGTTTATATTTGTTGTCGATTTAGTTCTTTCATTCCGAAAATTTGGAGGTTTCGTATGATTGTTTGAATTATTAATTGCTAATTTGATTCGTAA
>JAPDSC010160458.1:115301-139840 GCA_026290005.1 Latrodectus geometricus
TTTAAATGTCAAACTCAAATTCGTTCACTTGAGAGTTTAGGTGTAAAATCAGAAAACTATAGTGTAATGCTTTGCGCGATAATTTTAAAACTTTTTCCCAGTAATCTTGCTTTAGAGTTTAGCAAAAATCAGATTTCGAGTAGTAATCATAATTTAGAGGAATTAATGAATTTTCTGCATAGGGCAATTATTGCACGAGAGAGAACTTTTCGTATACACTCTCCTGTCCCCCCTCCCAAGGAGCCACTTAACCAGACTAAGCAACCCAATCGTAGAAACTTCGGCGCTCCCAATAGCAATAAATATTCTTCCGCTCATGAGTTGCTGACTAGTGCCAGTGCAAACACTTGTATCTTTTGCGGTCAAGGTCACTTGAGTCATCTCTGTGAAAATTCGAAAGCTCAAAAAAAGAGAGATAAACTTATAAGAGACAAAAGATGCTTGTTATGTTGCAATTTAAATTGCTATTTAAAAGTTTGTAAAGGAGCCTGTTGTTCTTTCTGTAATGGAAAGCACGCACGCGCAATATGTTTTAAATTAGAAAATTCCAAAAGGCAAAGGATCAAGCACGACACAAATACAAAATCTAATGAGATCGTTTCTACCTCTTCAAATTTTATGAGGAGTAATAGAACAGGAAATTTATTGCAATGTGTGAAGGTGGAAATAGTAGGCAAAGAGTTGTCAGATTTTGGGTTTTGTATTTTTGACAACGGTAGTGAAAGAACATTTGTTAAAAAAAGTGTTTCTAAAAAATTGAGATTAAAGGTCGTGGGTTTAGAGAAATTGAATATTTATAGTTTTGGCGCTAAGACTCCTAGGCTGCAGGTCTGTCGCAGAGTAGAGTTGAAGTTGCGAAATGTTTTGAATGGACACGAGGTGGTGATTGAGGCTTTAGAAATTGAGGAAATATCGAAAGCTGCAATAAATTTTCCAGATCTAAGTGCTCATGCTGAGATGGAGAAAAAGGGATATCATTTGACATTTAATTTTCGAGAATTGTCTAGTAACTGTCAAATTTCAGTGTTGTTGGGATCAGATTATTATTGGGAGTTGGTCAAAGGACTTGAAAGGTTAAATGGGTCATTGGTAGCTATTAACACTGAACTTGGATGGTCGTTGCAGGGGAAATGTGATAAAGTGAGTGAATCTACTTTAGTAAACTTAGTTCAGAGTGATCTAAAGGTTGACTCAGCTGAACTGACACGGTTTGGGGAACTAGAAAACTTGGGCAATGAAAAAATAGAGGCAAATTACTTGAGTGTGAAAGAACAGGAAATATTGCAAACATTTAATGATAGTATTAGATTTGTTGATGGGAGATATTGTGTTAAATTACCTTGGAAAGCAGAGATGAAAGAAAAATTGGTTGACAATAGAGAATGTTCTCGTAAACGTTTTGGGTCTTTAGTGAAGAGATTTCGTAGAAACTTGTCTTTTTATGAGGATTATAAGAAGGTAATAGATGGGTATCTCGAGGAAGGTGTTGTTCAGAGGTCGTCGTGTGATGCGGAACTATCGTGTCAAGAACCATCGTTTTACTTACCTCATCATGCGGTCATTCGAGAAGATAAACCAACTACTCGTCTTCGATTTGTATTTGAAGGATCATCTCATGAAGAAAATGAGTTATCTATTAACGACTGCCTATATAAGGAACCTTTCGTCATCAAGTTAAAGTGCCTGTTGCAAGAAATTTGGAGCAACAATCTAGACTGGGATGATACACTGCCACAATCACTGTATTACAAATGGCAGACGTGGTGCAATGAACTGAAGACCTTAGACTCACTTCAGATTCCTAGATACTATTTTTCAAATTTGAATTGTAAATTTATATCATTTGAAATTCATTCTTTTTCAGATTCATCTATGTTAGCTTATGGAGCTGTGCTGTATCTTAGAGCCATATCAACTGATGGTAATATTTTTGTTAGTTTTATCTGTTGCAAGAGTCGTGTAGCTCCATTAAAAGGCCTTACATTGCCTAGACTTGAGTTAATGGGAGCTCTTTTGTCCTCACGATTAACCCATCAAGTAGGTAAATGCTTCAATAAGTGTAATGTATCTTCTTTTTTCTGGACTGACTCTACTATAACTTTATGTTGGATTCAAAGTAATTCTACTAAGTTTAAAACTTTTGTTAAAAACAGAGTGGAAGAAATCCAACATTTAACAGATCGTAATAACTGGGCTTACTGCCCTGGAAAGGAAAACCCAGCAGACATCCTTTCTAGAGGCATTTCTGGCTGTGATTTAGCGGAAAATGTCTTATGGTGGAAAGGACCCCTTTGGTTAAGTCAACCCCGTGAATTTTGGCCTTGCAAACCTCAAATTGAAAATCCCTCTGAGGATTTAGAATTACGAAAGGAATGTGGAAATATAAGTCAAAACGAATGTATTATTAAAGATGCTCAATTCATTTTTGATTTAAATAACTATAGTAGCCTTACAAGGGTTTTGAAAATTACTGTATTGGTCAAAAGATTTGTGAGTAAACTGAAGAAGCAGCAGGTTAAAATGGGACCTTATACTGCAATTGAACTTATTCGTGCAGAATTAGAATGGATTAAATATGAACAAAGGATTGTCTACTCTTCCGAATTAGAATGTCTTGAAAAGGGTAAACAGATTCCAAAGGAATCTTCTCTTTTTAAATTAGCCCCATTTTGTGATGAAAACCATGTTTTGCGTGTGAGAGGTAGACTCGAAGAAAGTAGTTTATCAAACGATGAAATTCATCCAATTCTACCCAGACACTACAGATTTACTAAATTGTTAATTTTAAAAGAATATAACAAAATTTGTCATAGTGAGGTGTCAGCAACACTTGCTCAAATTAGAAACAAATATTGGATTCCGAAGGGTAGACAAGTGGTGAAAGGTGTTTTGAAATCATGTTTGATATGTAATAGATATTCTGTCAAGCCTGCTAAACAAATAACTGCTCAATTGCCTAAAACTAGAGTACTTGAAAGTCCCCCATTTACAGAGTCAGGAATTGATTTCACTGGTCCAGTTTTTATTCGTTCGGGGAACACTCAACAAAAATCCTATATAGCTTTATTCACATGTGGGGTCACGAGAGCCTTGCACATAGAATTGATAACTGACATGTCTGTTAAAAGCTTTATTTTGTCTTTAAGACGGTTTTTGGCAAGAAAGGGAAATTGTAGGGTCATCATTTCAGACAATGCTAAGAGTTTTAGAACTGTAGATAACATTTTGAGGGACTTTTCTCAAATTTTGAATAATCCGGATTTAAAAAACTTTGTTGCAGTGCATAACATCACCTGGCAATTTATTGCTCCTCATGCCCCATGGTGGGGTGGTTTTTATGAGCGGCTCATGAGAAGTGTCAAGGAGCCTTTGAAGAAAATATTGGGTAAGGCTTGTCTTAATTTTTAGGAAATGATGACTGTCCTAGCTGAAATTGAACTAGTATTAAATCATAGACCACTTACTTATGTAAGTAATGATTTGGAGGAACCGCAGCCTCTTACCCCGGCCCATTTTTTGTTTCCTGGTGTTGAAAATGTTAAGTATCCAGGGCAATTTATTGAGATATTTGCCAATCCACCTTCCACGAAGGAAGGTTTGACTCGTCGAAGGTTATATCAGACTAACCTCGTACGTCGGCTCTGGGTTAAATGGAAACAAAATTACTTAATGCAGTTGAAAAATGCGCATAATTTTATACATCCAGTACCAGAAAATAATCTAAAAATAGGAGACGTCGTTTTGATTGAAGATACCCCTAAATCCAAATTATTATGGCCTCTTGGCATCATCGAAGAGGTGTTTGTGGGGCGTGATGGACATGTACGTTCTTGCCTTGTCCGAACAACTAAAGGTCGCTACAAACGACCAATCCAGTTAATTTACCCACTGGAAATAAATTGATCTCTATTTTCTTTATTAAATAGTGTCTTGTGTATTTTGTATATATTTGTATGTTCATAATTATGTATGTGATAAAAAAAAATTGTGTTATATTGTTTGTTGTTAATATCAGTTAGTGTACTATTAACAGAGTACAAGTGGGGTGTGTTGCGAATTCACTGGCAACGTTTCCGCCACACATGTACTTGAGAGAACTCAAGTGGCAACTCAAGTGGGAACTCAAGTGGTATATAAGAGAATGCAACGAGCGAGTGTGCGCTCCAAACTTATTTTTCAGATGTTTTAGTTTTTGTGAACCGTGTTTGTAATGTGTCGTTTTGTTGATTAATGTTTGTAAATAAATGTGTGTGTGTTCGTTAACAATAGAAGTTTTAATTTCACAAATCTCACATATGTTAGAAGCAAAATTTTGATTCGACTACTGAATTAGAAGATTCGTAAACAATGGTAAAGTGACCTAAAATTATATACATTAGTATCAGTGCATGTTATATCATCAAGAATATTGTCATCAAACTATATACCGTACAATATTTCTTGATGATATCATCACAGTTATCTTACAATGTTTTTACTCATAATAGTCAAGACACATAAGTTTAGTGGAAATCAAAAGATCTAAATCTCTCAAACATGTTTTTGAAGCATGAAGGGAATAATTTTCTGTTATTGTGGTGATGCACAATAACAGAGTGATAATGATAGATAAACACAATAACAGATAATCCTGATTGATTTTTAGCACAAAAGTGATAAAAATCAGTCAGGATCATCATAAAAGTGATTCGATATGAGCTAAAATTTCTTAAACTCGAACATATAAATATCATTAGGTTGCATAAGCAACAAATCCTCTTCGAAAAGCTGTTTTCATTCCTACCAAAGACTTCAAATTGTACCTACAATTCAGATCTCGTGATTTTAAAGTTGTTTCAAGCATTAAGCAATTTTTGGTTTCGAAAGTTTGTTTCGCTCTCAAGAGAAACTGACATTGTCATATATAGTAAAAAGCTGTTATTACGTTTTCTATTTGTAAATATTTTTTGTTAATACTACATATACATATGTCAAGTGAAGATTGATTGGATGTATTTTAATGGTAAATAATTTCATTATCAATCATTACTGAATAGTCAACTTCATTTGCATAATCAACATCTTTTATCCTCTTCGTTCCTAAGGCGATAGTTATAAAAAAAATTCACAGGAAAACGTGTATGGTAATATTTTTGCTTAAACGTTTCTTTTTTCAATTCCAGAGTTTCAATTACTTTAAAAAATAAACATAATGCAATGAAAAAACGTGGTTTCCTATTAATAAGAAACTTTAAAGAACGGATATACGAGAAAAAATTATATACAATAACATTTGTGGCATTTTAATTTTCATTAAAGATTTAATTGCTTGCACACAACTTCTTATAAATTAAATTATATTAAAAATGATATATGTTATAAGATGTTTATTTGAGAAGCTTCAGTAATGTCATATTTATTTAAAGTTTAAACATTCTTCCGATTTTCATTTTAATGCAAAGTTGAAGCTAAAAGTATATAAAAAACATATTTTAATAGGTCATAAATTTAACTTTTTATATCTTTTGGACATGGGCTAGTATTTTTTTTTTATGATGGTCATTTTTAGAAGGCGTTTGAAAAACGTGTCAATGATGCTCTTGCGTTTTAAAAACCTGTCAATGATTCTTTTTAGTGAGAGGAATAATGAAAATTTTTAATTCTTCAATGAATTTTAATATTCTGATAATGATTTTTAAGTCTGACACAATGAAATTTAAGTATATTTCCATACAATGTTTTTAAATCAACAGATTCTGAGATATACGCCCCAGTAAGACTTTTATTTATTAAGTAAATTATTTATTATACAATTTTCGTCTCTTAATATCTCTATTTTTTTATCATTGATTACCAGTCGCATTGACTAATGTTCATGAGCAAAAATTGAAGTAATAGTTTAGGTCAATTTTGCAAGCGCTGAGCAATTTTTGGCTACTTTTCTCATCACCTTTTTTGTGCAAGGTATACCTGACGAAATGCGTTTTCCGGATTCTATCTTTAATGCTAGATTTCTACTACTTATTTGAAAATCTTCGTTTTCCTGAAAATATTATATACTATAGTAAAAGAACTGATTACAAAACCATACTCAAATTCATTTATATCATATTTGTCAATGAATCAGAAAAAAGTACTTAAAATCGTTTCTAGATAGTTGTATGTTATATATGTTACCGTGAAAGTCCGAAATCTGGAGAATGTCGACATTCGCTGGTGAATGTCAACATTCACGTAGTCGCTTGGTGTATGTCTGAAATATTTGCTAGATATCCTCATTTCTCACTTACACCGGCAAATGTCGACATCCACAATGCACTAATGGTGAATCTTGAATATGCGTTTCATCTCTCCGTATCCGGAGAGGAGAAATGCAGATTTGCATTTTCTTATCTCAATATTTCAGGCGTGAAAAACGTAAAAATATATTCCAGCAAAACACAACGTGCTCTAGGCCGCAACCTCTTTGTTGACGTTGCCTTCTGTTATCTCCTTTTCGAGCTCTTTAATCATCTTTTCAAATTCTACCAAAGCTTGTCTGTGATTGTCGACATATACCGGCGATGGTCCGAAAGTGCAAGAAATGTAATCAATTGTACGGTCTTTCACCAACGTTTTTGGTATGTGTTGACATTCACCGGTGAATGTCGACATTCTCTGATTTCGGTCTTTCACGGTAACATATACATACACTACTGACAATATATTTTTAAATTGAATTATTGTACATTTTTACTCACTTATAAAAATCTACAAATTTTTAAATCAATTCAGTAAATAAACTTTTGTAAATATTAAAAAAAATTATAGCATAAGACAATAATTTTAATTTTATATATATACTAAAACAAATAGTAAATTAAAATTTTTGAAATCTATCAAATAGTCTCTGGAAATTCTTCACCACATTCAATCTATGTTTAAAAATTCCTGGTTGATTAGATGTCTATTCAAAAGATAAAGCTGAATTCAAAACTGGATATGTCAACATGTGTCACTTTGCCTATCATCCATAACTTTTTGTGGTAAAATTACTTCTTGACATTTTGATGCATTGCAAAACATATAATTATAACAGCATTTTGTTTATTTTGATTATATAGTCAATAATGTATCTTTCGATGTACGATTAATTGGAATATATATATTTTATGATTTTAGAATATTTAATAACTTCTTTTATCATAAACTTATTCAACTTTATTATAGAGCCATTAATTTTTTTCTTGATAAAATTGATAAAAATAAAATCAATGCATTAAGTAGGTAAATAAAGAGTTATTAATTTTATTAGCAAACTTTTCTTAAAGAAATTTAACTTTCCTTCTTTTCTCTTTATTGCATAAGAGAAAAGAAGGAAAGTTAAATTTCTTTAAGAAAAGTTTGCTAATAAAATTAATAACTCTTTATTTACCTACTTAATGCATTGATTTTATTTTTTACAGTTTATTCTTTGTAGCATTATATGTGTGAAATTCTTTACAACGACTATTTATTACTAGAATTTCAAAAATTTATGTTAAAAGATACAAAAGCAAAGAATTGGAATCTTTTATCTAATCAAACACTTTTCTTAACTTTTTTTTACCAACCATTTCAACTATGATTTTACTTTAGAAAAAACAAAATTCAAAACATAATTTTAATAATAATAAATTAATAATATTAAAAATTAATATATAAAATATATAATAATAATTAATATATAAAATACTTAAAATATAATAAATTAATACATAAAATTCATTTTAATAATATTAAATTAAATAATATTAAATTTATTGCATCACTGTAATTTTATGTGAAATTTTTCATTCTGTAAAAATCAGTCACTCAATATTTATAAGGCAAAACAAAGTATGCAAAATAAATTTTTCATATGTTGTTATTTATTCTTAACCAAAATGTCACTATAAAAACATTTTTAATATTTTAAAACCCTCTTAATATTTGACAATAATCAAAAAATCCAACATTTCAAATGCTTTCTTAAGAAGATTTTGTGTTCTGAAATCTTAAGCTCTCAGTTTCAGAGTTCTTAGTCCATAACCTCTCTGAAGTTATGTAGTAATTTTTTCAGCTATATAATTACTAAATGTTTAATTGCACTCGTTGCTACTATGTAATTAAGTTCAACACTGGTTTCAAGAAAAGTAAAATGGTAAGGTTATGTCCTGAACTAGAAAATCACTGACTGTAAGGAATTTCTCTCACATCAGTGAAAGCCGAAAAGTATTCTAATCTGGAAGAGGGAATGAGCTGCTCATAATATTCTCACAAATAATATTCCCGCAAATTAAGGTCTTAAGGCGTCTTATTCTTACCCTTAAAAAGCAACGATGTGTTGAAGAAAGCTTCCAATAGGAGACGTCACGACGGTCCATTTTTTGTTTAATATGTAATTTCCCCAAAGATACAATTCGCTGTTGACCTCACTGTCGTTGAGATCACACTCTGACAAATAAAATAAATATGATTTTTTACAGAAATTACAGTGCGTATAAAATGCAATGATAAAGTTTATATATTTAACAAAACTTTCCAGAGTTATATTAAAATTTATGATAATTTTTAAATTTAGCTTAAATTAAGTGATTTAGAAATTATTATGAAAAAGTAAATATATTTTACATTATTCTTCATAATTAATTGAAAAGCAATTTAAGGATATATTTCCCTCGTTTAATCTTAATTTAACGATATTTTCCAGGAAAAAAAATTGCATTCATTCCAATATATTAATTAAATAAAATAAATGTTGATATAAAATTAAATTATACTTTCAAGTAAAATTTGTAAATGAGTATAACATCTTCATTTTTAAGTAATAAAATTAATTAAAAAAATTAAGTTTGGCAAAAACTAATATTTCAAAAAGTATTTGGTCCGCCAATAATTAAAGAATTAAATTTCTAAATAATGTTTTATATTTCTATCATTTCTTGTGAAAATATATTGAAACTAAAGAATTTACTTCCTTATTTTTTTTATTAAATATAGTCATTCAATTTAAAAAAAAAAAAAAAAGTTTAAAAGGAAATCAAAGACAAATATAATCTAATTTTATAATAATAGCGAATACGTATCTCTCTTTATTCCTCAATGTATTTAATTAATGTAAATGTTGTTTTAAAATATTCCGTGACTTATAAATCATTAATGCAACTTTGTAATGGTTATTAATAACTAATGTAATGGTTGGTTAGGGCGTCGTTCTTGTTACCGGAAGGTAGTGAGTTCGAATCCGGCTCAGCCGAAGAACCGTCGTATTTACTAATGGCGACTGGGGAACGTAAAATATGTCGAGTCGCATGTTACCATTCCAAATTAATACCTCTGGGGGTGGTTGGAGCCAGGCTATGGGTCTTCTCTGGCTTCAATCTCTAAATTGGAAGACTCATGTGGGACTCATATGCTGCCATCTATGAGTCATACTTCCACCTTCGTATGAGGGTGCTCTATTTAAAAACGGAAGACACTCTCTCTGACTTCACCCAGTCTCTAATGGGTGGGATTGGCTTCTCCAAGTGTCATAAGTAACAATCATTAATTTTAGCTTATGAAAAGTTTAAATTAAATTGCCAAAGTAACAAAGATCTTTTCTTAAATATTGAATAAAATTTATACATGAATATGAATTAAAAATTGAATGAATTAAAAACATGAATAAATATATAATGGTGTTCTCCTTTATCAATATTATATTTTAATTGTGCTGCTCACTGTATTTATCAGTAAGTAGTTCAATTTCTGTTAGAAGACTCTTTATTACCACAATTCTCTGGTGATGTTCATGATATATTTATATGAATTCAAATATCATAAGACAAAATGTGCGGAAGACTTTGTTTTGATGATTTAGAAATATTTAAAAGAGATAAGTTATGTTATGCTCAAAAGAGGAGGGTGGCTAAATCTGAAGCAAAACAAAAACAAACAATAGTTAAAAACTTAATTTAGTGTTAACAAAAAATATTTATTAAGGAGATAAATATTTCCCCTTTTTTAATTAATAGCTATTCTAGTGTATTGAATGTAATATTAAATTAAAAATATTAGAATTTATAATTCTTCTAACTTGAATATAAAAATAATCAATGAACTGAAATATATATGTATTATTGGGGTGATAAACTCTTTGTGTTGTCTCATATCAAGTATTTAAATTTTAAGGTCCTGCAAACATTCAAGAATTAACTGTAGCTATCAATTCATAAAGGAATTAGAATTCATAAATCGGAAAATCACTATAAATATATTGTAAAAATATAACTTATTGTGAAACCTTCAAATAAACGACATCATAAACAATTTTTAAGACTAATGAATTTACACAAAAAAAATAGGAAAATGCATCAACATTTCTAATTAAGATTTAAAAAATTAAAAAAATATTAAGAGTGTTTTATGAAAATCTAGAAAATTTCTACTATTTATAATCTAAATAGTCAGTGTTGCCAAAATAATTTATATTTGATTCAAAATGTGTTGCAAATGAAGTTCTTTACAATTTCAATCATCTCATATAATAATGAATTATATCAGTTGTAAGTTTACAAAACTCTAAAAGCCAATACTGAATTTTTTCTTTCAAAGAACTTAAAAGAAACTATGTAAAATGACATTACCAAAAGAAATTTGAATTTTACAGAGAACATACGATATTTACCGTTGATATGTCCGAAGATTAAGAAGAAAGTGGAAGTAAACTTTACTTTTTACAAACAAAAAATATTTTTGGAATAATACATAACTGGCCATTAAAATTGCAGCACCAAGAAGGATCTTATGAAAGTCAAAAACACATGAAAAGAAAAAAAAAGTTGTAGTGTGCAAACTATTAATTTTCCAACGCATTTGGACAAAGTAGGAGAGACTTGAAACATCTGAAGAGCTGCATAAAATTTAGAGTAGAATTCGGAAAACATTTAGTAAGGCCAGAAATTTTTCAATTCATCGTATTATTCCTCTATTAATAAAAAATAATAAATGCTTACCATCTAGTAGTGGAATTCGAAAGAGGGAAGAACCAGAATGTGATTTATCATTCCATGATACTATCACTCGAACTTCTCTAAATCAAACCAGTGTCCAACAAATATAGAAGTGATGACTTGCTGAGAGTTAAATTGATTGGCATGCAGTATTTTAACGCGCTTCCATTAATAACACCCTAGAAGACATACATATAGTGAGATTAGCCGTGCAAAAGCATATAACCCCATTATTGACTTTTAATAGGAAATAGATTCACACACAGTGTGATAGTCGTACAAATGTAAAATATATTGACTCGTACAGAATATTTATACCTACAATGTGACAAAGTTTAGAACGGATATTGTACTTTGACTTTCCTTAACATTGCATCATAGAAATAAATGAGGATTTAGATTTCCTCAAAATTCAAGTGAGGTACATAAATGGCGTAGTATCGTATTTTCAGACGAGCCACAGTTTTGCATGAAGAATTCTGATGATCGTATACGGGTCTAGAAGCTACGATAAGATGGCACTTCACCTATTCAACATTCAATGTCGTCATAGAAGCTCTACATCTAGTCTGACGTTATAGGCAGCAATTTGATGTACGGCACATCCCTTTAACGAATCTACATTAATTTGAAGGATAATTAGTCCATATCTGACATCATAAGAAGAAACTTAAGAATGATCCTAACTTTGAGGACAGTGAAATGTCATCTTTCAGCAAGATAACGTGAAAGAACATGTTATACATCATACTCTGATATTATTCGATACTGAGGATATTTATCAGCCATCCTGGCCTGTATAGTCTCCAGATCTCTCCAAATTAAAACGACTGACCATTGATTTTTGAGAGACAGGTCCACTACTCCTCTCAAGCAACTAAGACTGATGAAGTGTGGTATAGACTTGAAGTAGCACACAATAAGCTTAATGAATTCTGTCATCTAAGTCCAATTTGACTCTAAATATATGCCTGGTAAAGACAGTTTTATCTGCCAGATGCAATAATTTCTACGAATTTCACATGCCTGTAAGCCCTCAAACTGCTTCCAAATTTTATCATTATGTCTAAACGCTGAACTGTTTACATATAGTAATATATTTTTTATTTTCTTTCCTTCACATGGTGATGCAATTTTAATACCTGTCAGTGTAAGTGAAAAAAATATGCAGGTTTTCCCATATTGCAAAAATCAAGAACTGCGTAATTGATGATTAATGACTAACACCCGAGAAGACAGACATATAAATTATATAAAACCTATAGCTTTTAATATCAAGGAAAAAGAAGAAAATAATGGTTTTAAAATAATTACTGATATTAAACATCATGACTTGCTTCTATTTATATATAATTTTTACTTTATATTATTAAATCATCTATAAAGAGTTTCATAAGTCCATTTTAACAAAAATCCTTTTTTTTTTTTTTTTTTTGTAGAGTGCATTCAGGCAGGCAATATGGGGTGCGCTGCTCCTCTTTTCCAACTGAACCATATTTTATATATTGTGGAGTTCGACTTCCTCAGTACACACATGCCATAGGTACCAGTTTAAGGGGTTGGCAATCATTCATACATGGAAAGGACAAAGACAGGATAGAGAAAGCACATCCATGCCGAAAGTGCATCAAACCGGGATTCGAGCCCAGGACATACATATTCGCAGCAGGCACACTGATCACTTGACAGGGTGGGCGGCAACAAAAATAGATTTTCGTACAAATTAAAGCTATCTCTCTTTTATCTTTGAATTATAAGAAAAATAAACTTACTGTGACTCTTTTGTAACATCTCTTTTGATGATATTTCAAAAAAACATTTTCAGTTTTTGATTTTCGACAAAACAAAAAACTAAACTCGATTTTACATTTATGTGTTTCATATTTATTTAAAATGATTTAAAGGTTTCTGTTCATTATTTCAAAAAAATAATGTAGTACGAATAGCGTTTATATCCAACTTAAAACAGCTATATCTACCAACAACTTTCAAATTTACATTTCCAATTTTTTTCTAATTCGTTGTGCACGCATTACAAAATAAAAACATTCATTTAAGATAATTAATCCATAAATAATTTAATTAAACGAAATCGTATTACTTTTCAATTTAAACTTGTGTAAATAAAAAAAAAAGCCTTTTAATTTCCTCTGAACCGATTCCCTTCTGCAACGATTTTCCTTCTGTTTCTAATTTTGGGAAAATTATTCTTTCAGCGGAAGTGTCCGTTTTCAATTGATTAACAAGCGGCCATAATAATCACACCTCCATACAGGAAAAAGTAGGAATAAAGCTGTGAACTTAAAGAGTGGAAAGTGTTTTTATCTCACTTTTATCTTCTTCCGTTTAGAAAGTCTCGAGATCAGAAACGTGTTTACTCTTTTGTAACCTATAAGGAAATGCAATGAACACTCGGAAATATCTCTAAAATTTATCCAAGCCATGAGAAAGCTTTAGATTTGGAAACATTGCGCAGAGTGCTTTTGTTTAAACAAAAGTCAAGCTTATGGCTTAAAACATCAAAAACGAATTAGTGTTTGAAAATGCAATTAAAAACCCATTTACAAACATGATTTAGTTTAAATTATGCAAAATAAATTGTAAAATGATTTCCTATAACTACATTTTGGTTTATTGTATCAAATATGAAAATTATTCTTCAACAATTCCTGTAGTAAAAACAAGGTTTGTTAGTACTGAAAATTATTTATATCACTATCCTCAATAACTGTAAACAATTCAAAAAAATAGTAGCAAATTTATAAATAAGGACAGAGTACAAAATTTAACATTTAATTTTGGGACATAGAATTTCATTATACCTGAAATATGACAATGAGGCTTTGACTTAATGTTAGTTATCCATGCTGCCATTTTAGAGCAACTAATTTCTTGTTAACACAAGGAACTCGATAATATAGTGCACTATCATTCTACTAATCTGTAATTAAATTTTAGCATAATGAATCAGCCTAATAATGTTTGAATTTCACGTAAGTAAATTAACAGGTTCAGTAACAAGTTGAAAAAATTTTTTGCGACATGCCCGATGGAAACTCGTGAAGCAATAATCTCCAACTTTATATCAATCAGATGATAGAAATTCTTGGTCTTTAGTTGAATAGTTTGTGTGTTCGGGTCCAACATGGGTTTATTAAAATCGTTAAAAATCCTATTTAAACTGTAATTATTGACTAAACGGGCATTCCTGAGCAAAAAATAGCCACCAAATAATAAAATGTACCTTTATCCTACTATGCAGTTTTTCATGCAATGGCAATACGTAAATAAAAATTTAATTTTTAAAACTGACAATTTTTCTAAGCAAATATAGCTTAAAACTTCCGCAAAATCCTTTTAAAATAAAAAAAATTATCTCTATTAAATTATATGTAATAAAAAGAATTCCTAACATTCTAAAAATAGCACAAATTTTAATATTTCCATAATTATATTCTTTCAAACATTTAAATTTATATTAGTTAGATTTTGTATTTGTATTGATAAATTTTTAATTTTTCAAATTTCATAAATATTTAGTTAATTAATTCAAATATTGAATTTGTTTACAGCTTTCAATATTTAATGATAAGATTAATTTAAATATATTGATATTATGTTTTCAATGGAACCTATGCATATAAAAGTATATCTGTGCGTGAATATATGACCCAGGAAAGGATTGTCCAAAGATTCAATGAATAGATCACTTTTAAATAAGTAATCTGTCCGGTGAATCTTAGGTGATACAATTATGTTGAGACGATTAGCCACCAAATCCCTCTGTTTAAGACTGAGATGAGATAGGCATACAAGAAAAATATTTTCTGATAATATTGAATATAGAGTTTTCACACACACATACACACACACAATTTATTGATATAGTTCATCTACAAATTCATCTTTGTTTACTTGATAATCTAATGTCCTAACGGATATTAAAATAAAATAAAATTTGAGAAAAAATATTCCTTTAATGCATTAAAAATAAAATATTCAAAATATATAGTATAAGTATCAAACTCACATTGTTAAAGCTCAATATCTTGAATAAAAATGAACATAATGATATTTAATCTCAACTTCAGTCAAACTGAACTTTGCAGAATGTTGCACATTCAGGGACAACATTAAAAATAATTGATGTTGTCCCTGAAAAAAGGAATATATATATTAAAGACAAACGAAGAAGAAAAAAAGAATATGTTCAAGAAAAGGGAATATATATATATTAAAGACAAACTCAAAATTTCCAGGGTTATTTGTGAGATGAATGACTGCAAAATTTTATACAACTCTAAAATTTTAAAGTGTACTACAACTTGAGGGTCATTTTAATATTTTCGAGATACACAAAGATTCGTAAGGTTAGATTTGTTAAATTTTTAGCTAATTCAAAAATGTCTTTTATGTATGGTGGTAAATTATGCTCGTAGGAAAATTATATTTGGTTAACATTTTTAATATTTCAGACACACGGCCTCCCTGCATGTTATTCATCCTTAAGAAATGTAACACTATTAAACTTTGTTACCCATCTAGGTAATTATCTTCCACATTAATTTATCAAATTTAAAGATACATGTTATTTAATAAAATATTTTAAGAAATGGAAAATTTAATCCAATATTATTTTACAACTAGGAAATGTTTTTAAAATGTTAAACTGTAAAATTACCTTGATCTGATGTTAATTATTTTTATGCTTGTAATATATTCACACTTGCATATTTTTTATAAAATAAAAAAATCGTTGTAAAATAAAATACACGGCATCGTAATAGAAGCATATGAATTGAGATGAAATATTTCAAACTCAAGAATATTAAAAATATATTTCACATTTTTTCTATAGAAATTAATTGTTTTAACATATGTTTCCAGCCGCTTAACCTGTCTAGTGGTTAGCATTTTTGACTACGGATGGGGAGGACCTGAGTTCGAATCCCGGCTCGGGAATGTACGTACTTTCTTTTTCTCTCTCTGTGTTCCTTGTCCTTTCCTCAGAAGATGAATGAATGTGGCCCACCCTATAAACTGGTTTGTGGTGGCGTGGGCGATGCTACTCGTAACTCCATCATTTGGTTCACAGGTGCCCACCGGGTAACGATAGAGTAGCAGTTTCCGGCCTTGTTGCGGCAAATCAGCTAATGTACTTACTTGCTCAAAAGTGCCCGCCATTAGAAATAAAAAATAAAACATATGTTTATATAAAAAACTACTTAAATATATTTTTTCTAAAATCCAGTTAAAAGATTTTTTTTTTTTTTTTTTGTAATTTAATGACCCATTTTTTTTTTTTTACAGACATTCAAGTTTCTTTTCGTCACACATAACATTTAGTTAGAAAACGTTAAAGAAAAATCACATTCTTATGTCAAGACCAATAAACATCTCTGAAAGTATTACTCATTATTACTTCACAACTATAGTTTAAGTATCGTTAGATACGTATAAAGATTGGTAAATATATAGCGTCATAAATAGATATGTAGATACTTCAATAGGTAATTGCATAGATATAGACAAATACTCAAATACATAGATAGACAGATACTGAGATCCTTAGATAGATAATACTTAGACACATTAGGAGTTACTTGCTTGAAAAATAAAGATTTCAAATATTTGAATAAAATAAAAAGAAATTTTTCATTGAATAGTAAAATAATGATATATGCCTACAGTTACAGAATGATTGATGTGTATTTCCCAATTAATTAGTAGTAAAAATTTTCAAATATATATAGGTGTGTACTCTCTAAACATATTAAGAGTTTCAAACCTTAAAATACTATAAGCTGTTTTGTTGTATGCGCATTGCTCAGAGCTAAATTTCTTTAAATAATGATTTAAAGAAAGTTATTTTTTTTTTTCTTTGGCTTTTCAATAGAGTATTTCATAATTTTCAATACTTTAATGCTTTTCAATAAATAGCCATGTTTGTAGACCTCATAAATATATATAGCTGACATGACTGACAAAAAATGTAATGAATCGTTATCTTTAGAAATTAATGTGGATATAGAAACTGAAGGTTTTTTTTTTCTTTTTGATAAAGTATTATGTTTTTAAAAATTTAATTTCGTATATTTTTTCAGTAACAATAGTGTAACTTATTACAGTTTTTTTCACACCTTTTGAATGCTTTCCAGATTAATCGTAGTATTGTTAATGATAATTTACTGTGTATTATTCAACTGAATATTTCTATTATTCAACTGAATAATTTAAAATCTAGACAGGAAAAAATTTCAAAACTTTTATTTTAAAAAATTTTAATTTATTTTTCAAAAATTTGAATTGTGCATATATAAGAAACAAAAATTTTCATTGAATTCTCTCACAAATTTCTGGGGGTAATGATCCATGGTAAACAATCAAGTATATATCACATACAATGTTTTCTCAAAGAAAAAATATTAATTTCCAATTCAAAACAATAATATTATTGTTTAAGTTTGATTTTTGAGACCTTTATAACAAGAAAGATTAGTAAGCTAGTATATAATCTTTTACGGCAGTCGGAAAAAAAGTTTTTGTTATACTTGTCAAATTCACACCCTAATTCGGACAAGATGTGAATGTATGTTTTAAAGAAAGAGAAAGGGCACAAAATAAATAAACAAATGCTACAAATGCCTACTTAGGAGGACAGAGAACTCAATTCGTGTCTTATTTACTTTCTCCTAAGAGCTCCTTTACGACATCGAGAATGACCGTTAAAATTGTTCTGATGCCTTACTTATTTCACAAGAGCGTTGTTATTCCGAGACTAATTTTGATCGAGGTCTATTTGAAAGGTAGTTTGGTGCATAAATTGTCAACGAAACTCCTAACGGTATGATCTACTACTCCACTTTCCCTAAAAGTGTATTTACTTTTTCTGTAGTTTTGAGTGAAATTTACCGCACGAGTTGTCATAGAAATTGCAGGGAATAGTTTGCTAACCCCGTAAAAGTACCGATTGTTAGAGCTAACGTGTTAGTAATTGCTTTGTAATGAATTGTTTTTGATTTTTGCATTGTTGTTTCTGTGGGATGAAGTGTTATTTCTATTTAAATTACTATTTCGATTCTCCGCCAGAAGTTTCAAGAGTCACGCATGACTTTTGGTGATAAAGTGGCAGTGGTTATTTCTAAAAAAATTTTGGCTTGCAATTATTTTCCATAATACATGTCAATTTGTGAAATTTATAACAATAATACTTAAAAAAATCAGCCAGAAATTGTTATCTTTGTCATGTCAAAATTAAAAAAAAGTTTTAGGCAAATTTTAGAAAAATAATTTAAGTGATTTATTTCTCATATACTAAATGCATGGAAAGGAACTAAAATAAATTATTTTTACATAAATATAATATAGATATATGTTTTAAAAAGAAATAGAAATTACATAGTATAATTCAAACATTCTATTAACTTATTACAAAAATATTGTCTTTAAAATGTTGAATTAAATAATAATTATAATAATATCAATAAAATAATAAAAATATGTTCAATAGTTAATTAATAAATATAACTATAAATGTGGAAGGAAATTGCTTTAATTTGTTGCTCAACATAATTCCCTTACACATACACTAATATGTAATGATGTCCGTTTTCAAACGCTAAAAAGAATTTAAAAAAACTTTTTATGTTTTGGTTCCATATTTAAAAGGAAAAAACTCAAAACATAATAAAATTAGTTCTATTTTCTGAGTAATAAATCATAATATTATTATATTTTAAGTTCATAATAATTCTTGCCTTATGACGACATCGGAATTTTTGAGTTATTAAATATTAATAGTATGAGAGAAAAACAAATATAATATAACTGTTTTACTGTTGATTAAACAATAATAGCAGCAACTTAAATCTTCGATATTTGAACGATGGTAATATTTTGTATTTGAGAAAGCATTATAACGTTATTGCTTTAAACCCTCCCCACCCCCCTTCGCGAGATAATTCCAGAAGTTCAATGGAATTTAATTGCTTTTGCAGTTGTGAAGAGATTGATTCTTCCCTCTGCGAACCCAGGAACTATGCACAGTCAAGTAATTATAATTGGGTGTTAAAATGTGCAAACAGGATTCGTTGGAGCCATGTGTTGAGGGGTCAGGTGCATTCGGATAAACTGTTTCCTCTTCGCCCATTTGAATCGGTGGTGTGGCCGAAAATATGAGTAAGAGAGTGACGTCAGAAGAAGGTACAAGTAGTTACTGGAGTGCCAGATGTTGGGGAAGAAGAGCAGGCCTGTTGAGGGTAGGGGGTTCGGAACTAAGCATGCTTTGCGGTTAGATTGCTCCAGAGATTGTATTAGAGATTATACCATTACGGACTCCAGAGATTATACCACTACGGACAAGTCTACGCGATCGAAAGAGAGGGAGCGGCCTTCAGTTCCTGAAGACGGAGATTGACGTCAAATCTAGAGCCTCCTGGATCATCGACATCATAGGGTGACCTTCCGAGACTTTTCCCCGAGAGTGGAATTTAGGAAACTATTTCCTAGTACCTGCAAGGAATTTTCTCCCGACTTAAAATGCAGCGAAAGTTCCAGAATTGGAGGAATTTATCAGTTTTCTTGGAGCCTAAATTTAATAAAGTTCCTAGTAAATTATCCTATACGTTTATAAATAAAAAAATTTAGTCAAAAACATTAACTTGTGTAAGCCTGATTCTTTAGCGGTCCTTACCAACTTATAATTCAGCCTACCCATTCTGAGTGCTTTATAGCATAGTGGAATCTAACAAAATGTGTTGTAAGACATTTTTGATCATTACAGCATTTTCATTCCTGGAAGTACTCATCAAAGCGTGAGCTTTAAAAAAAGGAAAAAACAATTTAAAAAAAAAAAAACTAAAAATTTCCAAATGGTTTTCTAAACAGTATTATAAATTCATTACTATATCAAATTATTTGTAATATGTGGCATTTTTATCATATCTCTCTAATTACATATATATATTCTCCTATTTATAACAATAACCATATAAGGCACAGTGAGCCATTAGCCTTACATAGGAGTCTATAATAAGGAATTTGAAAATTGTCATTCTTTTAAATGAATGGCAGTATTCAAAGGAAAGATAGATCCACCAGGTAGAAAAAATCCTAAAACAAAAATCAAGAATGTTAAAACAGTATAAGAATGAAAAGACAATCCAAGAAAAACGTAAGTCTTTCTGGAGGACTTTTCACAGATAATGATATTGTAGAAGTTCCAGTGTTGCGTGTGTTCTTTTAAATAATTAATTTGAGACTAATCTAATAATTAGATGGCATCATTACAATGGTGTAATATCACTACAATATCTATAGTAAAAAAGGGAAACTTCCAAATCCATACTTCAATAAATGTTCGTGATGAAAACAGAAATGCATCTATTTATCATAAATTCCTAGGATCGAAATTGGGACAATCCACCTAGAAAAAAAATAGGTGAAAGGCTCTATCACTAATTAACGAGAAGTTACGCAAATATTACAGCGCTATCGTTCTATATTTGCTTACAATTTGTCATATTAACGTCAAGAATATGAGCCAGATTCTCGTGTTTGATATTTAAATCCACATCACATTAGACATCAAAATCCTTGATATCGACCTTTGAAGGTCGATATAGAATGATTAGATGTTGGTCTTTTTTGTGAATCTTGAGTATCGATTAGGAATATATGAACGAAAATCAATGCCATTCAACTGAAAATTTATTGATAGCAATAACGCACCAGCAATTTTCGTTTCGGCTACTATTTATACAAAGTAAAATTTATAACAGATAATTTCATAAATAATTTCTCAATAAAGCATATTTTTTAAATAATTATTTATCTTTTGTTACCATTTATAACTGCGTTTCGCGATGTTCTACTCATTTTCATGCTTTTGGAAAAAATCATTTCTCCGTTTTGCTAAAAGATGACGCAAGCTGCTTTAATCGCCTCATCATTTTAAAACCCTTTCCTTTTGCAAAATTGCTGTGTCTCTAGGGAATGGTAATTTCTACCATTACGTTGTTCTCTAACAGCAGTTTTTTTTTTCATTTTTTCAGTAAAATTACTTTTAGGACCCTACTGTACGGCTATGTCGACTTCTAAGCAAAAAGATCACAATATTCAATTTAACATTTATAATTTTGTGTTGTACATTCCTAAAAAAAAAATATCGTGATTTCTTTGAGAAAATTTTTAGCAAAAGCCCAAATTATAAAGTCTTCTTGAGAGAATGTATCCTGATAAATAAAATAAAAACTAAGAGGATTTTAAAAACTTAAAAAGCATTTGCAACATGGCCAATGTTAAAACATTTTATTCAACCGTCAAATGGAGTTGATATTGAAAAGAAGTTAATGTAATGTAATAGACTTGCCGTGAAAGGTATAATACGTGCTAACAGTTTTATGATAACATCATCTTGTAATAATAGGTATTCTGACATTTCAAAAGGTGAATAAGTATCGTGCTCACACTTTTTATTTACAGTTTCGAACCCACAGATTCCAGTAGCTTCACACTGCTTCCACAGTAGTATTACTCTCACTGGGTTCCTCTAGCTTCTTGGGTTGGAAATGTGTTTTTGTTAATCAGTGATGCTTTTCCACTGGTGAGGCGTAGATGTGGAGAGAAGGGCGCCAACTGAGGCTTCGATTTCACCACTTGGCCATGGTTCAAAACTACGAAGCGCTTGATAACAGGGGAGTATTCTAAACTTTATAATCTTAGGTTTGTCTAGAACTCGTCTGCAGAGTGCGTGTTGTATGTATGCCTACAGTATACCTACAGTAAGACAAAATGTGCCTCGAAACGTAAACTCGAATATAAATAGTGACAATTTGCAACCTTGATTAGAAAATTTATTTTTGCTTAGAAAGAAGATTGCTTCAGAATAACATATTTGTATTTGAAGTGTACACAATATACTAAACTGAACAGAAACTAAAGTGAGCAGTAATCTGTAGGCTTAAATGTGCTTGCTCATAAGATCACAAGATTTTCAATTAGGAATGTTGAATGTAAAAAAGAAAGATAGTAAAAAAGAAAAGAATTAGTTGTCACATTTCATTTAAATACGAATTATAATCCTTTTGCAAAAATTGCATTTTTATGCTAATTCTCCTTCAAGATGACTGAATTGGAAAATACTCTCACAAAGCTATGAATTCAAATAATTTTTAAAATTTATTATAAAAGATCCAATCAAAATATGAAATTGAACCATTTATTTTCTTAATACCATTGATTTGGCTTTTAGTATACAGCCAGAACAAAATTCTGTAAAAAAGATCTTAAAAGTAAATTAAAATTATTATTACTTACAACAAGGAAAATCATGAAGAGCAGCACTTTAGAGTACATATATAACATTATACACTAAGTCTATATATACAACATTATGTACTAAGTCTATATGTAACATTATACATAATAAGTCCTCTAACCTCAGAGTCTTCCAGGAAGAATTTTCATTATAATCATCTGCATAACGATCCTTAATGTAACTGAATATTAAATTTGAGAATAGACGTAATTTAATTTTACTTTTTTTATTATGAAAGTTAAAATTAGGTATTTTTAATTAAAGAATGTATATATTTTGTAAATGAAAATTTTAACTGTAATAACTTATCTATCTAATTCAGATTTACATACACGATTTCCGTACAAAAAATTTTAATAACGTTTCATTCATAAATACTTTAATAAAATAAAATAAGGATGTATTATAAATTTGAAGCACATATGATTTATGTAGATGACAGTAATAACATTTTGTGCTTCACCAATCAACTGAAGAAAATATTTTGAGCTCGCAGACGCTCGAACAATAGTTGATTCTGTTACAACATAGATAAATGTAAAAATTTGAATAATTTAAAAAAATTATGATTGTTAAGCTTCCTAATAAAAGAATTCGTAAAAAATTTTCTGAGTCGTTTTACAATTTGAAAAATAAAGTAGTAAATATTTTACAAATTGTGACGACAAAATGTTTTACAATAAAAATTGCAAGAAAAAAAATCCCATGAATAGATTTTTACTTGAGCCAATGAATTTCCATGTATGAATTTCCATATATATTGGTTTCCCTAGGAAATATTCTCATTTGCATTCTTTGTCAGTAACAAAATGTTTCTGATAGGGGTGGTATTTACCATGATACTATGGTACGGTTCATTGCTACTATCATTGTGTAAAGATAATGTGTGATTGTGTACTATCAGATGCGTGTATGTAAATGCTTGCATCTAAATACGTGAATCTTGTTATGCCTTTTTAAACTATGCATAGCATAAAGAAGCTGTATACATATAATTAAAAAAGTAACTGAAGTTTTTTGACATAGGCATGTATCTTACAGTGAATTAAATAACATTTGATAAAATATTCAATACTAAACATTATTTGGTAGACGTTAATTGCTTAAATCAATAATTTTTTATCAAATTAATTGCGTGAATTATGTTACACATTGACGATGTATGTATGAACATAATGTTATCAACAGTGGAAGCTAACTCTTTAAAGCGTTTAGTTTATTAGATGGTGCATTATGAAGAAAAATGCATCGACAAATTTCAGTTATAAGTAACAATGAGTAGCAAAATACAAAGGTTTCGATAAATCTGCGAAAAAAAAACATTTAATAAATAATGAAAAAAATAATAAAAAAGGATTTTTGGAAAATATATTCTACAAAATAAATGGAATATTTTTCAAGAATAAAAATTTAAAGTATATACAGTTTGATAAATATTTTAATCTAAATTGGCATTTAAGTCGTTTTAGTTATTATGCTTATAAAATCCAATTACTTATAACTAAAATTTACTTTCTCAACTGACGCATTAACTTCTCTCAATAACTATCATATTTTTAGTAAAGCTAAAATGTCAAGAAGCAAACTATTTATATTAATTATAATGTCAGAAATCATTTTCTATGTAGAAGATCTACAACTTAAGTTTATATTTGCATGTTAATACTCGCAGATATAATTTTGGTATAAATTTATCTTTTAATTTAATCCTTTACAATAGTAGTTTATTCAGAATATATTTACATATTATGATAAGCTTTTAAAAATATTTGCAGGAAAAATGCATATAATTACATTTTGCAGGAAACATTTATATAATTACTAGATATATAATTACAAAACAACTTTATCAATATAAGAAAACATTTTAGAATTTTTAAAATTCTAAAATATTTTATAAGTTGGATATTTATAATATATATTAATTTATAATTATTTTTTATGATCCTAGTAATTATAAATAAATAACTTGAGCATTTAATAATTTGGTTACTATTAATTTTGCTTGTTTAAACATTAAAATTAAAACTTTTTCAACAGTAAGTTATTTACTCTTATATAAGAAAAAGCAGTTACCGCTAATTCCTGTAAATAAATATTACAGATAATATATTTTACAGTCAAAAATTTTATTATTTAATTTTAAAAATTTTATTATATACTAGAAACTTACCTCTTTGTGAATGATATAATATGCAAGGAAAACTTCAACACTCGTTGTAACCTAGGTTGAAATAATCTTTTAATTT
>JAPDSC010160458.1:144840-179763 GCA_026290005.1 Latrodectus geometricus
CTGGTAGATGAAAAATCAAGCTCAACAACTGATGACATTGATTTAAATTTTCACCATGGATTATGATAATTCTCATTAATCTTAAGGAAGATGCGAGCAAATGATGCCTCTTGTGTTAAACGTAATCATAAAGATGCAAATAAATCATCCTTTACACCATCTAAAAAAAAGAATTATTTTTTCACATTTGAAATTATTTTGGCTTGATTTGAAATTTTATGTAGTTAGGTTTTCAACTTTATCTTTTTAAGTTTCCTTTCATTATCTTATTTAATATAGCTTCACAAGTTAATTTTTTCTTTTTTTTTATTTTTATAAATAAAGGTATAAATACTAAATGAATAAGTTTTTTTTAAACATGTCTGAAAATATTTAATAGATTTTATCTATAATTTCATTAAAACAGACTAGAAATATTATATATATATATATATATATATATATATATATATATATATATATATATATATATATATAATTAAGAATATTAAGCCTGTTAAAATAAGCATACACTGCTGAATAAAAACATCTGGTGGAAAACTGCCAAATTAGCATTGTTTTCCGAAAACAACGTAATAAGGAATGTATTCAATTTCCAATCCTGTGAAGTCGTGACGCATTAATGGAAGGAGAAATGTTTCTTTCAGGCAAAGCACGACAGCGCAAAGTTTGTCGTTTCAATGAACAGAGATTAATATTGCATGCCTTTAAAAAATTTAAATGATTAGATGTTAATTTAAAACTAATTTTGATTTTTGGCTTACAGAAAATAAATTTATGTTTGATAAAAAAAAAAAATATGTGTGGAAAAAAGTTTCGGAAAATAAAAAAAAAAATTTATTTTAGTCAACTGAAGATATTTTGACATCTTTTAGTAGAAAGCTTTACGCTTTCCACTATGCGATGCCAAAATATTTATTGTTAATTTAATTATAGGGATTTATTTTATTTTCTGAAGAATATTTAAAATCTTAATTATTTTCAATTCTAAAATTCAAAAAAATATTGAAGAAATATATATATAACCAAAATAATTTAGAAATATAACAAAATTTCAAGAAAAATTAATCAAAATAAAAGTATGGAAAGAGTTTTGCAATTCATTCAGATTAAACAAATTTTGATGATTATTCTCTGCCATTGTTGAAAAGCCATATACTTCTTACGTCTACTTGTAATCAACAGCTGATGAAGCTGACTATATTTATATTTAATGCTATATGTAAGTTCAAGAGTTTTTTCAATTTACCTAAAGTCGTTTGTCCCATTGATCAAGATTTTGGATTAGGCGCGCGGCTATGGATGATGAAAGTGTTAGATCATGATATGTTCTTCTGTGAAGTGATTTCCTAAAACATAATTTTTTTTTTATTAAGCTATGTAATTTTTTAATTTATTTGTTGCAGTTCTTGAAGTGTGCTGAGTTTTTTCATAATTTTTTATTGATTATATTAACCAATATTTTTTACCATTAGTCGTTGCATGATTTCATACTCATAAAATGGTTGGTTTTCACTAACAAAAAAACTGATTCAAGTGGGAAAAAGGAAATGACTTTCCAAACAACCCAATAGTTTAACAAATTGATGACAAATATAATATTATATATAAATGAATAAATGGGGAACCTTAAATTAACGTAGACGAACTTTTAATAAAGTACTTTACTCTCTTGTTCCTATTTTTTAAGTTATTTCACTGTTTAAAAAAGATGCAACTGCTTAAAAAATACTGACTTTATTAAAATATACTCTGAAATTATAAATCATGCGTAATACTTGTAAAATTAAAAATATTTTTAATGAATATATGTAAAAGAATAGTCAAATATTGGAAAATATTAAGCTATAAATTTTGAGCGCCATTCAGCGATTTCATGTGTTCCTTGTGATTTGTTCGATTGAGAATTTCAGCTTTAAATGTTGCTTTTATGAATTCATTAAATTAAGCTAAGAATTTTCGTAAGTGAAATAAATGCCATTGATGTAAAAATCTATTCTGTCAAAATAAAATTTGCATATTGGCAGATGTATCATAATTTATACTTAATGGATTTGCAATTTTAACGTTCTGTAGATATTGTGAAAAGGCTTGTTGAACGTCAATACAAGAAATAGTAACTAAAGTTTTTCCATATTGAGAAAATGACACGTGATTTATAAATAGATCGTTTTATTTACAAAAAAAAAAAAAAAAAGAAAAAAAAAAAAAAAACAGTTGTGGAAAAGAATAATTAATCAATGCATTAATTGAAGTAACCATAAACATTATGAGGCACTGACAAATTTTCTAACAAAACTAAATCCTTACTTGAATAAAGTGGTAAAAATGCTATTTGTATACATTGAAAATCACATTATCTGTTATGAATCACCACCCTATATTACTAGATTAATTACTTATATTATATACGTTATATTATTAGAGACGAGAAATATTTTCGATTCTGTGAGAAATTTTAGGCATAAAAATGTAATTGATTGATGATGAAGTCAAGAAAACCATTAATCAAATTGAGTAGTTTTGACAAAAATAACCATCCATATTGTGTAGAATTGATCATCATGGAATCGGCAATTTTATTGTTTCACAAAGCATTTAAATACACAGTTTCAGAAATTAATATAAATGTTTATATTCATTTCTGAAACTGTGTATTTTTGAGACTCACACTTCTACTTTTACGATTTTTGTGCCTCACATTTAGCGTATTAATTTTTTTTTCCCAATGATTTATTTGCAGGAACATTTGTGATGATTATTAAATTCACACACCTGACTAAGCATATCATATAATTTAAGAATTTTTTTTTAAATAAAGAAATATAAAATTCATAAAGAAATTTCAGTCATAGCCAATTGTTATGCAAAGTGCGTTTACCATAATTTTACCATTGTTTGTCGAAGTTGTATCGAATACATGTTAGAAGCATTACGAATCAAATGCTAAAATCAAGCATATCAAAATTAATTTTAAAAAATAGGATATTAAAATTAATCTATCTCATATTAAAACTAAAAATAATGCATAAATTTTAAGTAATATGTTTTATATCCTACATACTATGTATTTGAATGTTAAACAATTATTTTCATGCGCCTTATTTTCATTTAAAAATGCTTTAACATTAAAAATGTGTCATTATTTTTTTTAAATTCAAATTCTTGTTACTTTAATACATATCAAAAGATTTAGTAAAAATTAGAATAAATGTGAAGACATACTTTTGTTTGATTTGTTCTTATTTAAAAGGAAACTGGTTTTTAAAAATTGAGATGATTTTTCTAAAATCGATTTAAGTTAGCTGAATTTTTTTAAACAAAAAACTTATTTTGTGTCTAAAATGGTATCGTTTTTTAGATACAATAAAAATGTTACTCAGTTTTCAATGCTCTATTAAACATGCATGTTAAATTTTTCTTTAAATTTAAAGATACTTAAACTTTTCTAAATAGTTAAATTTCATTGTATCACATTTTCTTTCATCATTAATTACATAATTTTAATCTACGACTCGTTTCAAAACTCACAAGACCATGAAAAATCAAATTTTTATTGCAATTACAAATCATGATACTAAGATAATCTTTATACAAATTAAAACTAATGATTCTATTTTGTAATACTCGTTTTTATTTGACTTGACAATCATAAATTTATTTAAATTAGCTGTAACGGCAGTTTTGAAACATTATAACGGAGTTATATTTCATCAAGTTCTTTAAAATAATTTTTTTTAAAATTCCTTATAAAATAATAATTATAGTTTTAAAGTTTTTTATTTTTTATTTCTTGAAATAAATAATGTTTTATATATTTTTATTTTATTTGAAGACATCGTATTACGATGAGAAAATTATTAATTATTTAACTGTCATTAAAATAGTAACTTAAAGTAAAAAAATTTGATTATTTTGTAATGAAATATTTATGTAATAATTTCTCAATTTTCTTGTAAAGGTTATTGATGCTGAAAGAGAGTAAAATACACTAACATATAATATTAAATTGTAAAATTTTTGCATCCAGATAGGTTTCAAAGCTTTAATTTCAATTAAAATTTTGTTACAACAATTAACGAAAAAATAATTTATAACACCACCATTACAAGAAATGACAAAACCCAGAAGTCTATTTTTTTAAACAGAAGCTTTTTTTTTAAGAAAAATGCCAAATTTGAGCTTTCAATAGCACAATATTTTTTTTATCTGATTATGATTTTTATTTGAAATCCTATAAAGAAGATTATCATATTAGAATGGGGCATGGCAAGAGGACAGGTAAAGGGGGTCTATCATTTCTAGGACCCCGCTTGCACAGAAAAGCCAAATAATTTCAAGGAAAAAACGATTTTCCAGAAAATTTCAGTTTTATTTTGACTGAATCAGTCCTATTTGACAAAATATAGTTTGACTTCAATAATTATTGCGTTATGTCCAAAAATAAGCCTTGGAGCCTAGAAAAATAACGTGGAAGTCCAGTCTTTCCAAAGAGTTAAATTTAAATGTGTGTGTGGTCCCTAGAATACACTCTTTGTGTTTATTCATTTTGAAAAAATCCTATTCTTTTATACATTACGTAATTCTTGTATGATTACGTCTAAGTTCTTAAATTTTGTCTAATCAACTCAGCAGGTATTTTTTTCAGTAGTTTCATATCGAAATAGCAGTACATAAGATTTTTCAAGAGAATAAGGTTAAAATCTCATGTACTTTAGTTTATATATATGTATATGGGATTAATAAAAAGAATGGAAAAACCTGGGAATAAAAGTAACATTATCGAATGCGCTTCGTAAGCATTACAATATTATTAAGTCTAATTTAAAGTTTTCATAAAATAAAAACGAATTTATTCTTGTAGCATGTGGTAGAGAGAGAGCGTTTTGGAAATTGCATATGCCTTGGACTTTTTCAAAACAGTAAAATGTTGGACATCTCAAATTTTCAAAATCCAAATAGCTTGAGTCAGTCATCAAAGCATCAAAACTTTCAACGTTTCTAAAAGTACGATATTTAAAGTCATGAGACAGCATAGACAGGGCACAGAAAAGCAAGTTTGCCAAAGCAAAACAATGGATGGGAAGAGAAGCTGAGTGAAAAATAGATGCATATTGTAGCGGGATGGTAAAATTTCAGCAAAAGTAACCACAGAGTCCAATCAAATGCTGATGCATTTGAATTCTCTAGTGTGAAGGATTACAGTTTAAAGACAGCTTTATGAACAAAGTTTACGTCAGAGTAGTAATTTCCTAGCTAATTGTTACATATTTTAATGGCAAACCTTGTCAAAAGTGTTTTCTCACTTACAAATCCTAATGATTGATGAATGGAAAAAAAAATAATATAGTCTGACGAATAATCTTTTACACTTTTCCGGCTAATAGGAAGTGTGTACGTTTGAAAGAAACCTGCTCAAGCGTATGATCACGATTGTTTCTTTCAAAATGACCATGAAATGGACAGTTACAGCGTGGCTTGGTTTTCTTCGAGATGAAACATAACCCTGATAAGAAGGATCACTGGGAAGAAGTATAGAAATATTTTAGCTGATTAATTCCATCTTACAATGCAAAATTTATTTTCTGCATGAGAAGTAATTTTCAGGGTGATAATGCCCATATCAATGGAGTGTGGTTTGTTCAATCATGGTTTGATGCGCAAGATGATGAAGCACCTATCTTGTTTCTCACATTCACCCGACCTAAATATAATTAAACCATTATTGCCAATTTTGGAGCATTTAACATGGAATCGATACCATCTATCGACTTTTATGTAAGAACTTTCAGAATACCTCTTTGAAAAGTGGTAAAATAAGCAAAATTTATCCCTTGTATGAATCGATTGCTAGACCTATCAAAGCTATATTTCATGCCAAAGGTGGTCCTTTGGCATGTAAAGATAATATATATATATAAAGATCGGACATGGAGGAAGTTGTTTTCCAGTTCTCCCACAAACCTCAGAGGAGAACTTAAAGCAGCAACTTGTCTACCAAAATAGTCCCACAGATGTTCTATAGAATTCATGTCTGAGGATCTAGGTGACCATTCCATTCACTTCAAACCAAGACTTTCAAGATATTCCTCATGAATTATAACTCGATAATGTAGTACGTTACCATCCATCAGAATGAAATCATATCAAATTATATCGGCATATGGGCTAACAAATGGATCAAGGATCTCATCTCGATATCTCACACCTGTTACAGTTCCTCTTTAGAACACATTATTATTTTTGCTTTTAACTAAGCAAAATATCCTTGCTGAATTAATATTTTATAGTCATCAAGAAAAATATCATTTATTCATATTCATCATAGGAATCAGCAAAATTTTCAGAATCATTCAATTGGCCCTGAGTTCCATTTACTCATTGATAAAAAAATTCTTTTAATTAGAAAATCATCTAAATATGAAAAATATTCTTTTGAAATGAAGACAAATTTGCCTTTTTTCCTCCCTAAAGAAAAGAATCAATATACTAATTTTTCGTAAGAACTCTCCCCACTATTTTCTTTCGAATTTTACAACTTCCTGACACAAACCGGTATTTCCCCACAACTGCGCAAAAAGAAACACGATCGGACGGAAGTGAAACGCTCGAAAGGGGGAAGAAATCCCTGGAATCGCAATTGTTACAGTGCCGCGTTCGGAGAAACTCAGACTTTTACATAGGTATACTTTCTCATCGTGTAGAAAGACAGATCCTTGTTTCATTTGCTCAAGACAGTTGAATCTGCTCTTTCTTCACTTAGTTACTAAACGCCGAAGAAATAAGCTCTTCAATCATTTACAAACTTCGGTAAGAAGGAAGAAAATCAAAGGTGGAACACCTGATGGTTTAATTGATAATAATGGAATAGTGAAAATAAAATGTCCTTTTTCCTCTAAAAATCTTACCCCAGAAGAAGTAACATTAAATAGAAAATTCAAATTTTGGAATTTAAGTAAGCAAAAACAAATTAATATAACATCAACAAAAGACGCAAATATTTTTATCACTTGCAAGGGCAGTTGCATATAACAGAAAAAATGCATTGCTTGTTTGTCTTATAGACACCGAAAGAGAAGAAAATAGAAAAGATTTTTAACGATGATGTATTCTGGAAAGAAGAAATGGAAGATAAACTTGAAACTTTTTATATTATGATTGCTTATTTCTAGAATCAATTGATCCTCGACACACGCGGTCAATGAAAATTAGAGATCCTCCATCTGTTATACAAGCAAAAAATAAAAAACAATATAAAAAATAAAGTTAAAAAAGTTTCAAAAAGAAAAATCAATTTTAAAAAAAATTATGTAAGCAAATACCAAAAATATTTCTCTCTTTTTGTATATGTACGTATTGTAAATATAAATTCCCTGTATACATGTATATATATATATATATATATATATATATATACTTTATTGAAAATTATGCAGCTCTTATAATTTAATTATATATGTTATATCTCTCTCTCATTTTATGTATTTCAAATTCAAATTATTTTTCACATAAACAGGACAAAAATATTTTTATGTTTTCAAATGCTTATCACATAATATTTAACATATATTCTTCATGAAGTTTAAAAAAATTGTTTAATTAATTTGAAGATAATATCGTCTAATTACTGTTTTCTACGGCATGTTTATGATAATATAATATTGATTCATTTTTATTTTATATATATAGCAAATTGTGTAATTTGCTGAACGTCTTCGAGGTTGTTACTATGGAGGAGTATAATTTTGTTTTCGAATTAACTTTGCACAGACAAATTCTATCACATTAATATGATAAGAATACACATACGCATGCGTATTCTTGTTTGTTGAACTAATGCAATCAATTTTAGTTTAAATACACATCTTTGAAGAAATTTTAGCTTAAAATTAATTTTTATTTAATGTGTCTTATATTGAATAAAAAATTACATTTAAAAAATGTTTTGCATTTTTTTATATAGTAATATACTAATGAAAAGAAGATACGGTTACAAATTACATTTATATATGTACGTACGCAATTAAGTGTTCCATGTTTTTTAGGAATTTAAGTTAAAAAATTTCTAGAAATTAAACGATTTACTTTTTTAATAATTTTGTTATAAATTTTGGTCTAAAACATACTCACTTGGAATTTTTGAAAATTATTTTTTATAATTAGCTACTTTTGTTAGTAAACTTATAATATTTTTAATACAAAACTTATATAAATACCAATAAATAACAAAAATGCAAAATATATGGTATGAAACATTTTCATATCCTGACTGTATAAAAGATATATTTTATTATGAAACTAAAAATTATAATGAAATCATTTTAAAAATGAATTTCTTGGATGCGAAAGTACTTTTTACAAAATGTATAACACTCCAATATTGAATTAAGAATAATAGTACATATAATTTTCAAAAATTAGAAAAGAATGAATGTAAAGTTGATGCCTGAATTGCCTTTCCTTTTCCTGAATGTGAGCAAAGATACAATTCCTATTGTTTACGTATTAATTTGTATTGCTTTTAAAATTTGTAATTTACTTCATATTATATGAAGAAACAACGTCTATATGCTTGATCAATCCAAATGAGATTGTTTTAATTTCTGCAGGTAGACTTTCCATTCCTACAAAAATCATTGATAGAAACTATAAATCAAAGCCATTTTATTAAGGAAGAAAAGTTATTGAAAAACTAATAAAAAAAAATTACATTTTTCCCTATTGAAACAGATAAGAAATTCAACTTTATGGTCTATTATAAAAGTGAAATACTTGGACAGAAACGTAACTGTTTTGTTTACTCATAAGGCCTTCCCACATTCAAAACAAATTGAATTGAAATTAAATACGGAAAAATAAAATACTATATTTTCAATGTATTTTATGTTTTAAATTAATTTGAATATTCATAGTTATTGTTGAATATTTAATGAATAATAATAATAATAGCAAAATTGCTGACTCTTTGTTATGCTTCTGCATAGCATTTTTTACTAAATATGTTTTAAATATTTTTTGGGGAATGTAACTGGTTCATCATCACACACTAATCAACATTGTCAATGAATTGTGGCATCGTATTGAAACTGCATGAGGAGCTATACCTGAACATGTCTCCATTTTTTTTATTTAATACCTAGACATTTTATTTGCAATAGAAATATTTTGGCACCTGATATCTCCAAATATATATCTTCAAATATATTGAAAATTTCTCTTCAGTTGATTTTCTAACATAACATATTTGACCATTAAATATAATTTTGTTATTTGCATTTCTTCCTCATATAACAGTTTTAATTGGGCGCTCTGCTTATGTTGCCTTCTTGTAGTAGTATCATAACATGATAGTATTATAACTATTAACATTGATGACTAGAAGTTTTATATTTATTGGAAAATCTTACAAATTTATTAATTAAAGATTTAGGAAAAATATAACTTAAAATTTTTGAACAAGTTTACAAGAAATGGAAAGAAAATTCATTCATGTTATAATTAAATTTTTAAACAACATTTGGATTTATATATATATTACTAGATAACTATTTAATGGATTGTTTCCTTAAACTTTATTTTAAAAGTTTTAATTATTTTAAATAAAATAAATTATATTATGTAAAGTAAAAATTGATATTTATGAATAATTTTTTTTATGGAAATTAACTGTGCAATTAATAATAGAATTAAATTGAGGAATTAGTTATGAAAATACATTGTAAAATTTAATCAACATATTAATAAATAAAAGTTATTGACAAAATTAATGCTTATGTAACTTTAAAAATGATGTAACTTTATGTTTTTAATTTTGATCTAGAATTTTAATTTGTTTTTTAATTTTCAGGTAAAAATGTTAAGTTAATGTATTACAATTACAAAAAACACAACTCATGAAAGAAATTTCACATTGAAATATAAAATGAATATCTTGAAAGATAATCACTGATAAAAATATTTTCACTCAAAGAATATTTCGTAAATTTAATAATTCTTATTTTCTTTTCCTTTTTTTCGTAGATTAATGACCTTAATTCTATCGGCTGTTGATCTCTTTTGGGCACATGTTGTCTGATTTCCATTTTAGATTTTTCGCAATGCTTGTCAGAAGGATTCAGAATAGACAAATACCGAGTAGAAAATTAATATGAATGTCAACCTTTGTTGACGATGACAATATAGGTGAGAACAAGCACGAAACACAAAAGAACTTATTTGACAAGGAGTACAGGGAAGGGGGCAGATAAAATTTGAACAATACCATCATTAATGTTTTTTAGAAAACAAGAGAAATAAAGAAGCAGAAAGAGTAGAATATCCGTTGAAATATCGTTGCTCAATCTGCAATTAGATTTGGTAAGATCATGAAATATTCATAAAACAGAAATTGGAGAGGAATTTCAAGATTTCATTACGTCTCTTTGCGAAGTTTATTCTTAAGGTTACTTTATATTATTTTTTATCTGAATATGCGAAAAAAAATTAAAAGATTATTTCAACCTAGGTTACAACGAGTGTTGAAGTTTACCTTGCATATTGTATCATTCACAAAGAGGTAAGTTTCTAATATAAAATAAAATTTTTAAAATTAAATAATAAAATTTTTGTCTGTAAAATATATTATCTTTAATATTTATTTATAGGAATTAGCGGTAACTGCTTTTTCTTATATAAGAGTAAATAACTTACTGTTGAAAAAGTTTTAATTTTAATGTTTAAGCAAGCAAAATTAATAGTAACCAAATTATTAAATGCTCAAGTTATTTATTTATAATTACTAGGATCATAAAAAATAATTATAAATTAATATATATTATAAATGTTCAACTTATAAAATATTTTAGAATTTTAAAAATTCTAAAATGTTTTCTTATATTGATAAAGTTGTTTTGTAATTATATATCTAGTAATTATATAAATGTTTCCTGCAAAATGTAATTATATGCATTTTTCCTGCAAATATTTTTAAAAGCTTATCATAATATGTAAATATATTCTGAATAAACTACTATTGTAAAGGATTAAATTAAAAGATAAATTTATATCAAAATTATCAGCGAGTATTAACATGCAACTATAAACACAATTAGTAGATTTTCTACATAGAAAATGATTCCTGACATTATAATTAAAATAGTTAGTTTACTTCTTGACATTTTAGCTTTAAATAAGATAATTATTGAGTAAAAATTAATGCGTCAGTTGGGAAAGTAAATTTTAGTTAGAAGTAATTGGATTTTAAGCATAATAACTAAAATGACTTAAATACCAATTTAGATTAAAATATTTATCAAACTGTTTATACTATAAATTTTTTATTCTTGAAAAATATTCTCACATATTTTCTTTATTTTGTAGAATATATTTTCCAAAAATCTTTTTTTTTTTCATAACTTTTTAATTTTTTTTTCCAGATTTATCGTAACCTTTATATTTTTCTGATTCATTGTTATTTATAACTGAAATTTGTAGATGCACTTTCCCTCATAATGCACCATCTAAGAAACTAAACACTTTAATGCCACTCTTAAAGAGTTAACTTCCACTGTTGAAAACATTACGTTCATACATATATCGTCAATGTGTAACATAATTCTCCCAGTTAATTTGATAAAAAAATTGATTGATGTAAGCAATTAACGTTTAACAAATCAATGTTTATCATGGAATATTTTATGCAATGTTAATTAATTCAGTGTAAGATACATGTCTATGTATAGAAACTTTAGTTACTTTTTTAATTATATGTATACAGCTTCTTTATATTATGCATAGTTTAAAAAGCCGTAACAACGTGCTGGTATTTAGATGCAAGCATTTACATACACGCATATGATAGTACACAATCACACAATATCTTTACACAATGATAGTACAATGAACCATTCCATAGTATTATGGTAAACACCACCCCTATCAGAAAAAATTTGTTACTGATAAAGAATCCAAATGTGAATATTTCCCAGGGAAACCAATATATATGGAAATTCATTGCTTCAAGTAAAAATCTATTCATGGGATTTCGTGCAATTTTCATAACTTTCTGTGCCAAACATTTTGCCGTCAATTTGTAAAATATTTAAGACTTAATTTTTCAAATTGTAAAACATCCCAGAAAAAATTTTACGAATTCTTTTATTAGGAAGCTTAAAAATCACATTTTTTAAAAAAATATTATGCAAATTATTGCATTTATCTTTGTTGTAACAGAATAAACTATTGTTCGAGTGTCTGCGATTCCAAAATATTTTTTTACCAGCTCAAAATCTTTTCTTCCAGTTGATTGGTGAAGCACAAAATGTTATTATTGTCATCATAAATCATTGTGCTTCAAATTTATAATACATCCTTATTTTGTTTTATTAAAGTATTTATGGGAAATGTTGTTAAAATTTTTTTGTATGGAAATCATGTATTTTAATATGAAGGAGATAGATAAGTTATACTATAATTAAAATTTTCTTTTATAAAATACATTCTTTCATTAAAAATACCTAGTTATACCTTTTATATTAAAAAATGTAAAATTAAATAAAATCCTAGTTATCCTTTTATATTAAAAAATGTAAAATTAAATAAAATCTATTCTGATGTTTAATATTCAGATACATGCCGCCCAACCTGTCTAGTGGTTAGCCTAACTGACTACGGATGGGGAGGTTCTGGATTCGAATCCCGGCTCGGGCGTGGATGTACTCTCTCTGTGTTTCTTGTCCTTTCCTCAGATGATGGATGAATGCGGCCCACCCAATAAAAGGGTTTGTGGAGGTGTGGCGTGGGCGATGCTACTCGTAAATTCGTGACTTGGTTCACAGGTACCCACCGGGTAACGATGAAATGAGTAGCAGTTTCTGGCCTTGTTGCCGCAAATGGGCCAATGTACTTACTTGCTCAAGGGTGCCCACCATTAGAAAAAAATATTCAGATACATTAACGATAGTTCAGCACATGATTTTAACGAAAATTCTTCCTGTGAAGACTTTGAGCTTAGAGGACTTAATGTACAATGTATTAATACATATTAATCATTTGAAATGTCAGAATACCTACTTAATACAAGATTATGTTATCATAAAACTGTAAGAACGTATTGTACCTTTCATGGCAAGTCTATTACATTAAATTAACTTCTTTTCAATATCAACTCATTTGACGGTTTAATAAATTGTTTTAACATCAGCCGTGTTGTATATATTTTTTAAGTTTTTAAAATCCTCTTATAATTTTTATTTTATTTACCAGGATACATTCTCTCAAGAAGACTTTATAATTTGGACTTTTGCTAAGAATTTTCTCAAAGAAATCACGATAGTATTCTTTTAGGAATGTATAACACAAAATTTTAGATGTTAAATTGAATATTGTGATCTTTTTGCTTAGAAGTCGACATAGCCGTATAGTAGGGTCCTAAAAGTAATTTTACTGACGGAATAAAAAAAGAATAATAAGTTTTAACTAAAAAAACTGCTGGAGAACAACGTAATGGTTGAAATTACCATTCCCTAGAGACACAGCAATTTTGCAAAAGGATAAGCTTTTAAAATGATGAGGTGATGAAAGCAGCTTGTGTCATCTTTTAGCAAAACGGAGAAATGATTATTCCAAAAGTATGAAAATGAGTAGAACATCGCGAAACACAGTAGTTATAAATGGTAACAAAAGGTAAATAATTATTTAAAAAATATGCTTTAGTGAGAAATAAATTATGAAGTTATCTGTTCTAAATTTTACTTTCTATAAATGGCAGCCGAAACAAAAATTGCTGGTGTTATTGCTATCAATAAATCTGCAGTTGAATGGCATTGATTTTCGTTCATATATCCATAATCGATATTCATGATTCACAAAAAAAACCAACATCTAATTATTCTATATCTACCTTCAAAGGTCAATATCAAGGATTTTGATGTCTAATGTGTTGTGGATTTAAATATCAAACACGAGAATCTGGCTCATATTCTTGACGTTAATATGACAAATTGTAAGCAAATATAGAACGATAGCGCAGTAATATTTGCATAACTTCTTGTTAATTAATGATAGAGCCTTTCACCTATTTTTCTTCTAGGTGGATTGTCCCAATTTCGATCCTAGGAATTTATGATAAATAGATGCATTTCTGTTTTCATCACGAACATTTATTGAGGTAAGCATTTGGAAGTTTCCCTTTTTTACTATAGATATCATTATCTGTGAAAAGTCCTCCAGAAAGACTTACGTTTTTCTTGGAGGGTCTTTTCATTCTTATACTGTTTTAACATTCTTGTTTTTTTCTTTAATATTTTTTCTACCTGGTGGATCTTTCTTTACTTTGAATACTGCCATTCATATAAAAGAATGACAATTTTCAAATTCCTCATTATATCCTTCTATCTAAGGCTAACGGCTCCCTGTGCCTAATAAAGTTATTGTTGTAAATATGAGAATATATATATAATTAGAGTGATATGATAAAAATGCAACATGTTACAATATTTTACATTATAATTTGATAGTAATGAATTTATAACACATTTTAGATAGCCATTTGGAAATTTTTAGTTTTCTTTCTTTTTTTTAAATTATTTTCTCTCTCTCCCTCACTTTTTTTTTAAAATTAAAGATCTAAAGAGTACTTTTAGGAATGAATATGCTGTAATGCTAAAAAATGTCTTACAACACATTTTAACTGTTAGATTCCACTATGCTATAGAGTACTCAGAGTGGGTAGGCTGAATTATTGTAGTTGGTAAGGGCAGCTAAAGAATCAGGCTTACACAAGTTAATGTTTTAGACTAAATATTTATTTATAAATATATAGGATAATTTACTAGGAACTTTATTAAATTTAGGCTCCAAGAAAACTGATAAATTCCTCCAATTCTGGAACTTTCGCTGCATTTTAAGTCGGGAGAAAATTCCTTGCAGCTACTAGGAAATAGTTTCCTAAATTCCACTCTCGGGGAAAAGTCTCGGAAGGTCACCCTATGATGTCGATGATCCAGGAGGCTCTAGATTTGACGTCAATCTCCGTCTTCAGGAACTGAAGGCCGCTCCCTCTCTTTCGATCGCGTAGACTTGTCCGTAGTGGTATAATCTCTGGAGTCCGTAATGGTATAATCTCTAATACAATCTCTGGAGCAATCTAACCGCAAAGCATGCATAGTTCCGAACCCCCTACCCTCAACAGGCCTGCTCTTCTCCCCCAACATCTGGCACTCCAGTAACTTCTTGGACCTTCTTCTGACGTCACTCTCTTACTCATATTTTCTGCCACACCACCGATTCAAATGGGCGAAGAGGAAACAGTTTCTCCGAATGCACCTGACCCCTCAACACATGGCTCCAACGAATCCTGTTTGCACATTTTAACACCCAATTATAATTACTTGACTGTGCATAGTTCCTGGGTTCGCAGAGGGAAGAATCAATCTCTTCACAACTGCAAAAGCAATTAAATTCCATTGAACTTCTGGAGAACGCGAAGGGGGGGGGGAGGGTTTAAAGCAATAACGTTATAATGCTTTCTCAAATACAAAATATTACCATCGTTCAAATATCGAAGATTTAAGTTGCTGCTATTATTGTTTAATCAACAGTAAAACAGTTATATTTGTTTTTCTCTCATACTATTAATATTTAATAACTCAAAAATTCCGAAGTCGTCATAAAGTGAGAATTATTATAAACTTAAAATATAATAATATTATGTTGATTTATTACTCAGAAAATTGAACTAATTTTATTATGTTTTGAGTTTTTTCCTTTTTAACATGAAACCAAAACATAAAAAGTTTTTTTAAATTCTTTTTAGCGTTTGAAAACGGACATCATTACATATTAGTGTATGTGTAAGGGAATTATGTTGAGCAACAAATTAAAGCAATTTCTTTCCACATTTATAGTTATATTTATTAATTAACTATTGAACATATTTTTATTATTTTATTGATATTATTATAATTATTATTTAATTCAACATTTTAAAGACAATATTTTTTTAATAAGTTAATAGAATGTTTGAATTATACTATGTAATTTCTATTTCTTTTTAAAACATATATCTATATTATATTTATGTAAAAATAATTTATTTTTGTTCCTTTCCATGCATTTAGTATATGAGAAATAAATCACTTAAATTATTTTTCTAAAATTTGCCTAAAACTTTTTTTTAATTTTGACATGACAAAGATAACAATTTCTGGCTGATTTTTTAAAGTATTATTGTTATAAATTTCACAAATTGACGTGTATTATGGAAAATAATTGAAAGCCAAATTTTTTTTAGAAATGACCACTGCCACTTTATCACCTAAAGTCATGCGTGACTCTTGAAATTTCTGGCGGAGAATCGAAATATAATTTAAATAGAAATAACACTTCATCCCACAGAAACAACAATGCAAAAATCAAAAACAATTCATTACAAACCAATTACTAACACGTTAGCTCTAACAATCGGTACTTTTACGGGGTTAGCAAACTATTCCCTGCAATTTCTATGACAACTCGTGCGGTAAATTTTACTCAAAACTACAGAAAAAGTAAATACACTTTTAGGGAAAGTGGAGTAGTAGATCATACCGTTAGGAGTTTCGTTGACAATTTATGCACCAAACTACCTTTCAAATAGACCTCGATCAAAATTAGTCTCGGAATAACAACACTCTTGCGAAATAAGTAAGGCATCAGAACAATTTTAACGGTCATTCTCGATGTCGTAAAGGAGCTCTTAGGAGAAAGTAAATAAGACACGAATTGAGTTCTCTGTCCTCCTAAGTAGGCATTTGTAGCATTTGTTTATTTATTTTGTGCCCTTTCTCTTTCTTTAAAACATACATTCACATCTTGTCCGAATTAGGGTGTGAATTTGACAAGTATAACAAAAACTTTTTTTCCGACTACCGTAAAAGATTATATACTAGCTTACTTATCTTTCTTGTTATAAAGGTCTTAAAAATCAAACTTAAACAATATTGTTTTGAATTGGAAATTAATATTTTTTCTTTGAGAAAACATTGTATATGAGGTATACTTGATTGTTTACCATGGATCATTACCCCCAGAAATTTGTGAGAGAATTCAATGAAAATTTTTTGTTTCTTATATATGCACAATTCAAATTAAAATTTTTTAAAATAAAAGTTTTTAAATTTTTTTGTGTCTAGGTTTTAAATTATTCAGTTGAATAATAGAAATAATCATTGAATAATACACAGTAAATTATCATTATCAACACTACGATTAATCTGGAAAGCATTCAAAAGGTGTGAAAAAAACAGTAATAAGTTACACTACTGTTACTGAAAAAATATACGAAATTAAATTTTTAAAAATATAATACTTTAACAAAAAAGAAAAAAAAAGAAACGTTTAGTTTCTATATTTATATTAATTTCTAAAGATAACGATTCATTACATTTTTTGTCAGTCATGTCAGCTATATATATTTATGAGGTCAAAATATTTAGCAATTTTTTTATGTATCTAACGATACTTAAAGTATAGTTATAAGTAATACTTATTATTTTTATTTCAAGACAAATAAATATCACAGAAAGTATTACTTATACTATAGTTATAAAGTAGTAATACTTATTATTACTTTATAACTATCCTATAAGTAATAGTTATATACATACATATAGACAACATATACTTATAGACAAATAAACATCACAGAAAGTAATACTTTCTGTGATGTTTATTTGTCTTGAAATAAAAATATGACATTTCTTTAATACTTTCTGACTAAATATTATAAGCTACAAAAAGAAACTTGAATATTTGTAGAAAAATTGGTGATTGATTAAATTACAAAATATTTTGTAACTTTTGTTGATTTTAGAAAAAAATGTATCTAAGTATTTCAAGTAAACATATGTGTAATACAAATAGTTTCTATAGAGAAATGTGAAGCATATTTTTTATATTCTTGAACTTGAAATATTTCATCTCAATTCGTAAGCTTATACTGTGATGCCTTGTATTTTGTTTTACAATGAATTTTTTTATTTTATAAAAAATATACAAATGTGAATATATTACAAGCATAAAAATAATTAACATCAGATCACTAAAAGGTAATTTTACAGTTCAAAATTTTAAAAGCATTGCCTAATTTTAAAATAATGTTGAATTAAATTTTCCATTTCTTAAAATATTCCATTAAATACATATATCTTTACATTTGATAAATTAATGGGAAAGATAATTGCTAAGATGGGTCACAAAGTTTAATAGTGTTACATTTTTTAAGGATGAATAACATACAGTTAGGCCGCGTGTCTAAAATACTAAAAATGTTAACCAAATATAATTTTCCTACCAAATGATAAAGAAAAAACTTAGTGTGTATGATCTATCACCACACATAAAAAACTTTTTTGAACTCTCTTAAAATTTAACAAATCTAACTTTACGAATTTTTGTGTTTCTCGAAAATATTAAAATGAACCTAAGTTGTGGTACACTTATTTACAGTTGTGGTACACAGATTTTAGAATTGTATAAGATTTTGCAGCCATTCAACTCAAATAGCCCTGAAAATTTTGAGTTTGTCTTTAATATATATATATATATTCCCTTTTCTTGGCTATTTTTAATGTTATCCTTGAATGTGCAACATTCTGCAAAGTTCAGTTTGACTGAAGTTAAGATTAAATATCATTAAGTTCATTTTTATTCAAGACAGTGAGCTTGAACAATGTGAGTTTGATACTTATACACCTATCCCCCGATTTACACTGAAGATAGGTTCTTTAGAAAACCGTGTAAATCGAAAACAAACTAAAATGTGCATAATTCAGTCATTTATTTCAACGTAAAATAAAACTAAATATATCTTAAAAACATAAAAATAACTGTCTATTTATATAATGACAAAAATATAAAGGTATATATATGTAATTCATTTTACATATAGAAACGAGAAATACAAAAAATTTAACCAGAAATTTAGTTACTGTTATCACTTTCGTAGACTCTTAATCTTTTATTCCTGATTGGTATGATAACACTTTCATCACTCGATAGTGGTTGATGTGATTCAAGTTCGATGTTAGATGAATTAGGAACAACTTCAGATGGGCAAACCTTGGTAGTGAAATCCGTAATTAACAATTGTGTTTCGTTCTTGATCAAATCTTTATAGACCTCCTCATATTGAGTTAAGCGTTGAGTTACCTGAAGGTTCGCTTGATGTACTGTGCCTTAAAGGTCGAAATTATCCCTTTATCTAACGGCTGCAATAAAGAAGTCGTATTCTTGGGTAAAAATACAACTTGCACATTTTCGTGATGTAAATCTTGAGGATGGCCTTGAAATTTAAAAACTGTGTAAAAGTGAAATCGTGAAAACCGAATACCGTGTAAATCGGGCGATAGGTGTACTATATATTTTCAGCATTTTGTTTTTAATGCATTAAAAAATATTTTTTAGCAAATTTTACTTTATTTTTTCTCCGTAAGGACACGAGATTATCAAGTAAACAGATGAATTTGTAGATAAACTATATCAGTATGTGAAAACTCTATATTCAATACTCTTATTAGAAAATATTTTTTCTTGTATGCCTATCTCATCTGAGTACTAAACAGGGGGATTTGATGGCTAATTGTCTCAACACAATTGTATCACCAAAGATTCCCCAGATAGATTACTTATTTTAAAGTAATCTATCCAGTGAATCGTTGGACAATCATTTCCTGTGTCATGTATTCACGCACACATATATGTTTTTATATGCATAGGTTCCATTGAAGACATAATATCAATATATTTAAATTATTCTTATCATTATATATTAAAAGCTGTAAATAAATTAAGTTTTTGAAATTATTAACTAAATATTTATGAAATTTGAGAAATAAAATATTTATCAGTACAAATATAAAATTTAACTAATATAAGTTTAAATGTTTAAAAATATATCTTTTGTATAGAAATAGTAAAATTTTTGTTATTTTTAGAATGTTAGGATTTATTTTATTTACATTTAATTCAATGTACATAAAATTTTTATTTTAAAAGGATTTTAAGATAGTTTTTAAACTATATTTCCTTAAAAGAATTATTAGTTTTAAAAAATAAATTTTTATTTGTGTACTGTCGTTGCCTGAAAATTTACGTGAAAGGATAAAGGTATATTTTATATTTGAGTGGCTATTTTTTGCTTAGGAATATCAATTTAGTCAATAACTATAGTTTAAATAGGATTTTGCGAATGATTTTAATCTTCCATTCTATAAGTTTGAGACGATCACACTAACTATTCAACTGAAGACTATGAAATTCTATCATCTGATCGAAATAAAGTGGGAGAATATTGCTTCATAAGTTTGCTTCATAAGTCAAAAAAATTACTCAATTTGTTACTGAATCTGTTGATTTACTTACGTAAAATCCAAGCATTATTAATCTGATTCATTATTTTTAATTACAGATTAGTAGAATTGTAAGACACTACATTATTAAGTTTCTTGTGGCAACAGGAAATTAGTTGCTCTGAGAAATGGCAGCTCTCTCATAACTAACATTAAATCAAAGCCTCATTGTCATATTTCAGGTATAATGAAATTCTATGACACAAAATTAAATGTTAAATTTTGTACTCTGTGTGTAAATTTTCAACTATTTTTTGAATTGCTTACAGTTATTGAGGATAGTGATATAAATAATTTTTAGTACTAACAGACGTTGTTTTTATTACAAGAATTGTATAAGAATGATTTTCCTATTTGATACAATTAACCAAAATGTAGTTATAGGAAATCATTTTACAATTTATTTTGCATAATTTAAACTAAATCACGTTTGTAAATGTGCTTTTAATTGCATTTTTAAACACTAATTCGTTTTTGATGATTTAAACCATAAGCTTGACTTTTGTTTAAACAAAATGGCTTTGCGCAATGTTTCCAAATCTAAAGCTTTCTCATGGCTTGGATAAATTTTAGAGATATTTCCGAGTGTTCATTGCATTTCCTTATAGGTTACAAAAGAGTAAACACGTTTCTGATCTCGAGACTCTTTCTAAACGGAAGAAGATAAAAGTGAGATAAAAACACTTTCCACTCTTTAAGTTCACAGCTTTATTCCTACTTTTTCCTGCATGGAGGTGTGATTATTATGGCCGCTTGTTAATCAATTGAAAACGGACACTTCCGCTGAAAGAATAATTTTCCCAAAATTAGAAACAGAAGGAAAATCGTTGCAGAAGGGAATCGGTTCAGAGGAAATTAAAAGGCTTTTTTTTTATTTACACAAGTTTAAATTGAAAAGTAATACGATTTCGTTTAATTAAATTATTTATGGATTAATTATCCTAAATGTATACTTTTTCGTTTTGTAATGCGTGCATAATGAATTAGAAAAAATTTGGAAATGTAAATTTGAAAGTTGCTGTTGGTAGATATAGCTGTTTTACTTTGGATATAAACGCTATTCGTACTACATTATTTTTTTGAAATAATGAACAGAAACCTTTAAATCATTTTAAATAAATATGAAACACATAAATGTAAAATCAAGTTTAGTCTTTTGTTTTGTCAAAAATCAAAAACTGAAAATAATTTTTTGAAATATTATCAAAAGATGTTACAAAAGTCACGATTAGTTTATTTTTCTTATACTTCAAAAACAAAAGGGAAAGAGCTTTAATTTGTACGAAAACCTATTTTTGTTTCCGCCCACCCTGTCCAGTGGTCAGTGTGCCTGATTGCGAATAGGGAGGTTCTGGGCTCGAATCCTGGTTCGATGCACTTTCGGGATGGATGTACTTTCTCTTTATCTTTCTTCCATCTTTGTCCTTTTCTTGTATGAATGATTGTACACTCTTTAAACTGGTACCCTTGGCATGAGTGTGTACAGAGGACTCCACATTATATAAAATATAGTTCAGTTGGAAAAAAGGAGCAGCACACATTCCATATTGTCAGCCTGCTAGGCACTCGACAAAAAAAAAATCTATTTTTGTGAAAATATTCTTATCAAACTCTTTATAAATGATTTAATAATACGAAATAACAAATTAATGGAGGAAAGTCATGATGTTCAATATTAATAATTATTTTAAAACCGTTATTTTCTTTCCATTATATAAATTTCTTTTCCTTTGATATTAAAGCTATAGGTTTTACATAATGTATATGTCTGTCTTTACGGGTGTTAGTCATTTAAAGTTAGTTATTAATGATCACTTACACAGTTCTTGGTTTTTGCGATACAGGGAAACTTGCATTATTTTTTCATTTACACTGTCAGGCATTAAGATTGCAACACCATGAAGGAAAGAAAATAAGAAAAGAAATTATTATTGTAGGTAACTAGTACAGCATTTAGACATAATGATCAAATTTGAAAGCAATTTGAGTGTTTACAGGAGTGAGAAATTTGCAGAAATATATTGAACCTGGCAAATGAAACTGTCCTTACCTGGTTTACACATAGAGTCAAATTGGACTTAGATGAGAGAATTCATTAAACTTATTGTGTGCTACTTCAAGACTATACCACACTTTATCAATCGTAGTTGCTCGAGAGGATTGGTGGACCAGTCTCTCAAAAATCAATGGTCAGTTGTTTCAATTTGGAGAGAGATCTGGAGACTAATCAGCCCAGGAGGACTACAAATATCCTCACTATCGAATAATATGAGTATGACGTATAATATGTTCTTTCACATTATCTTGCTGAAAGATGGCATTTCACTGTCCTCAAAGTTAGGATCATTCTTAAGTCTCTTCTTATGATGTCTGATATGGACTAATTATCCTTCAAATTAATGTAGATTCGTTAAAGGGATGTGCCGCACATCAAATTGCTGCCTATAACTTCAGACTAGATGTAGAGCTTCTATGACGATATCGAATGTTGAACAGTTGAAGTGCCATCTTTTCGTAGCTTCTAGACCCGTATACGATCATCAGAATTCTTCATGAAAACTGTGGCTCGTCTGAAAATACGATACTACGCCATTTATGTACCTCACTTGAATTTTGAGGAAATCTAAATCCTCATTTATTTCTATGATGCAATGATGCAATGCTTTGTCACATTGTAGGTATAAATATTCTGTACGAGTCAATATACTTTACATTTGTACGACTATCACACTGTGTGTGAATCTATTTCCTATTAAAAGTCAATAATGGGGTTATATGCTTTTGCACGGCTAATCTCACTATATGTATATCTTCTAGGATGTTATTAATGGAAGCGCGTTAAAATACTGCATGTCAATCAACTTGACTCTCAGCAAGTCATCACTTCTATATTTGTTGGACACTGATTTGATTTAGAGAAGTTAAAGTGATAGTACCACGGAACGATAAACAACATTCTCGATCTTTCTTCTATCGAACTCCACTGCTAGATTGTAAGCATTTATTATTTTTCTTCGAGGAATAATACGATGCTTTGAGAAATTTCTGTCCTTACAAAATGATTTCCAAATGATAAATTCCTGTCAAACTTTTTTGCAACTCTTCAGATTGTCTGTTCTTTCTCTTCTTTTCGTCCAAAGGCGTTGAAAAATTAATCGTTTACACATTACAACTTTTTTTTTTCTTTTCATATGGTTTTGACTTTCATAAGATCCTTCCTGGTGCTGCAATTTTAATGGACAGTTGTGTATAATTCCAAAAATATTTCTTCTTTGTAAAAAGCAAAGTTTACTTCCACTTTCTTTCTGATCTTCGGGCATATCATCGGTAAATATCATATGTTCTCTGTAAAATTAAAATTTCTTTTGGTAATGTTACTGTAATTTCTTTCAAATTCTTTGAAGGAAAAACTTCAATATTGGCTTTTAGTCTTGTAAACTTATAATTGATATAATTCATTATTATATGAGATGATTGAAATTGTAAAACATATCATTTGTAACACATTATGAATCAAATATAAATTATTTTGGCAACACTGACTATTTAGATTATAAATAGTAGAAATTTCTTAGATTTTCATACAAAACACTCTTATTATTTTTTTTATTTTTTTTAAATCTTAATTAGACCTGTTGATGCATTTTCGTATTTTTTCATGTAAATTCATTGATATTAAAAATTGTTAAGGATATCGCTTATTTGAAGGTTTCACAATAAGCTATATTCTTACAATATTTTTATAGTGATTTTCCGATTCAGGAATTATAATTCCTTTATAAATTGATAGCTACGGTTAATTCTTAAATGTTTGCAGGATCTTAAAATTTAAATGCTTGACAAAGAGTTTATCACCCCAATAGTACATAAATATTTCAGTTCATTGATTATTTTTATATTCAATTGAGGAGTATTATAGATTACAATATTTGTCATTTAATATTATATTTAATACACTAAAATAGTTATTAATTTAAAAAGGAAATATTCATCGCCTTAATAAATATTTTTTCATTAATTATAAATTCAATTTTTTAAACTATTGTTTGTTTTGTTTCTAATTTTGCCACCCTCCTCTTTTGAGCATAACATAACTTATCTTTCTTAAATATTTCTAAATCATTAAAATAAAGTTTTCCACACATTTTGTCTTAAGATATTTATATTCATATGAATATATCATGAATAACACCAGAGAATTGTTGTAATTGTCTTTTGACTATAAATCGTATCATACTTGCAAACCAAAAAATAACATTCCATGAAAATGGTTCAAAACAAAAGACAAAATCAAGTATCCCTATAAAAAGGTTGAAAAAGAAGCTTAATTATATGTAGTTAATTAAAGTTTACAGACAATTAGGTAGCAATATACTACTATATTTACATCTATAACATAATAAATACGAAAATATGATTGATATTAAGTAATTGAAAAACACACACATATCAGGAAAACAAAAATGAGCTGTCTGAAATGAAAAAAAAATCTGTTGAGCTTACTGAGACTACTTACTGATAAATGCAGAGAGCAGCACGGGTAGTATATAGTATTGATAAAAGAGAACAATAGACCATTTATTATTATTTTTAATTATTTAATTTTTATTTCATATTTATATATAAATTTTATTCAATATTTAAGAAAAGATCTTTGTTACATTGGCAATTTAATTCAAATTTTTCATAAGCTAAAATTAATGATTTATATAAGTCACGGAATATTTTTAAAACACTTACATAACTTAATATATTGAGGAAGAAAGAGGGATACGAATTCGATACTATTATAAAATTAAATGATATTTGTCTTTAATTTCCTTTTAATTTTTTTTTAAATCCAATGACTATATTTGATAATAAAATGAGGAAGCAAATTTTTAACCTTCATTATATTTGCACAAGAAATGATAGAAATACATAACATTATTTAGAATTTTAATTATTTAATCATTAGCAAACCAAATATCTTTTGAAATATTCGTTTTTGCCGAACTTAATTATTTTAATTAATTTTATTACTTAAAATGTAGATGTTATACTCATTTATAAATTTTACTTGAAAGTATAAGTTAATTTCATATCAAAATATGTTTTATTTAACAGCTAATATATTAAATTGAATGCAATTTTTTTCCTGGAGAATATGTTAAATTAATATTAAACAAGGAAAATTTATCTTTAAATTACTTTTCCATTAATTATGAAGAATAATGTACAATATATTTACTTTTCACAATAATTTATAAATCACTTAATTTAAACTAAATTTAAAAATTATCATAAATTTTAATACAATTCTGTAAAGTTTTTATCAAATATATAAACTTTATCATTGCATTTTATACGCACTGTAATTTCTGCAAAAAATCATATTTATTTTATCTGTCAGAGTGCGATCTCTATGACAGTGAGGTCAACAGCGAATAGTATCTTTGGGGAAATTACATATTAAACAAAAAATGGACCGTCGTGACGTCTCCTATTGGAAGCTTTCTTCAACACATCGTTGCTTTTTAAGGGTAAGAATAAGACGCCTTAAGACCTTAATTTGCGGGAATATTATTTGTGAGAATATTATGAGCAGCTCATTCCCTCTTCCAGATTAGAATACTTTTCGGCTTTCACTGATGTGAGAGAAATTCCTTACAGTCAGTGATTTTCTAGTTCAGGACATAACCTTACCATTTTACTTTTCTTGAAACTAGTGTTGAACTTAATTACATAGTGGCAAAGAGTGCAATTAAACATTTAGTAATTATATAGCTGAAAAAATTACTACATAACTTCAGAGAGGTTATGGACTAAGAACTCTGAAACTGAGAGCTTAAGATTTCAGAACACAAAATCTTCTTAAGAAAGCATTTAAAATGTTGGATTTTTTGATTATTGTCAAATATTAAAAGGGTTTTAAAACATTAAAAAGGTTTTTTAGTGACATTTTGGTCGAGAATAAATAACAAAATATGAAACATTTTATTTTGCATGTTTTGTTTTGCCTTATAGATATTGAGTCACTGATTTTTACAGAATGAAAAATTTCACATGTAACATTAGAGTGATTCAATAAATTTTTCGATATAATGTTTTGAATTTTGTTTTTTCTAAAGAAGAATCACATAGTTGAGATTGTTGATAAAAAAGAAGTTACAAAAATGCTTGATAAGATAAAAGCTTGCAATTCTTTGCTTTTGTATCCCTTAACATCAATTTTTGGAAATTCTAGTAATACATAGTAGCTATAATGATTTTCACATATAATGCTACAAAGAATGAACTGCATTACATAAGAAAAAAAAAGGAAATTTCAATTTCTTTAAAAAAATTTTGCTAATAAAATTATATAATATTTTTTTATTTACCTACTTAATGCATTGATTTTATTTTTATCAATTTTATTGAGAAAAAATCAATGGTTCTATAATGAAGTATATATATATATATATATATATATATATATATATATTCCAATTAATCGTATATAAAAAGATATATTATTGACTATATAATCAAAATAAACAAAATGTTGTTATAAATACATGCTTTATAATACATTAAAATGTCAATGTCAAGGATTAGTTTTACCACAAAAAGCTATGGATGATAGGCAATTTGACACATATCGACATATCCGGCCAGGAATTCAGCTTTACGTTTTGAATAGACATTTAATCAACCAGGAATTTTTAAACATAGATTGAATGTGGTGAATAATTTTCAGATACTATTTGAGAGATTTCTACAGTTTTAATTTACTATTTGTTTTGTAAAATTAAAATTATTGTCTTATGCTATTGTAATTTTTTTTAATATATACAAACGTTTATATACTGAATTGACTTAAAAATTTGCAAATTTTTATAAGTGAGTAAAAATGTACAATAATTTAATTTCAGAATATGTTGTCAGTAGTGTATGTATACAACATACAACTATCTAGAAACGATATTAAATGAATTTTTGGTCATTCTTTGACCTAAACTATTACGATATAAATGAATTTGAGTATGTTTTATTATCAGTTCTTTTACAATAGTGAATAATATTTTCAGAAAAATGATTTTCAAATAAGTATTGTAAATATAGCATTAATGATAAAATAAGGAAGACGCATTTCCGTTAGGGGTACCTTGTATTAAAAACGATGATGAGAAAAGTAGCCAAAAATTGCTCACCTCTTGCAAAATTGACCTAAACTATTCCATACTTCAATTTTTGTTCATGAACATTTGTCAATGTGACTTGTATGCAATGATAAAAAAAATAGAGATGTTAAGAGATGAAAATTCTAGAATGAATAATTTCAAACTATAAAATTGAACGCTTCACTCGGTCGCATATCTCAGAAACTACTGATTTAACATTTTATGGAAAAAGACTTAAAAATCATTATCTAGAATATTAAAATTTATTGAAGAATTAAAAATTTTGATTATTCCTCTAACTAAATAGGAGCATCATTGACAAGATTTTCAAACGCCGGCCAAAAATGCTCATTATAAAAAAATACTAGCCCATGTCCAAAAGATATAAAAAAATAAATTTAGGACTTTTTAAAACATGTTTTTTATATATTTTCAGCTTCAACTTTAACATTAAAATAAAAATCGGAGGAATGTTTAAATTTTAAATAATTATGACATTAATAGAGTTTCTCAAATAAACATCTTATAACATATTTCATTTTTAATATAATTTAATTTATAAAAAATTGTATGCAAGCAATTAAGTCTTTAATGAAAATTAATATCGCACAAATGTTATTGTATATATTTTTTTCCTCGTATATCCGTTCTTTAATGTTTCTAATTAACAGGAGACCGCGTTTTTTCATAGCAGAATGTTTATTTTTTAAAGAAATTGAAACTCTGGAAATGAAAGAAGAAACGTGTAAACAAAAATATACACGTTTTCCTGGGACTTTTTTTTATAACTTTCGTCTTAGGGACGATGAGGATAAAAGACGCACAAATGAAGTTGACTATTCAGTAATGATTGGTAATGAAATTATTTACCATTAAAATACATCGAAACAATCCTTACTTGAGATATATGTAGCCTTAACAAAAAATATTTACAAATTTAAAACGTAATAACAGTTTTTCACTGTATACCATGTTAGTTCCTCTTGATAGAAAAACAAACTTTCGAAACCGAAAATCGCTTAATGCTTGGAACAACTTTAAAAGTACGAAACCTGAGTTGTAGGTACAATTTGAAGTCCTTGATAGGAATGAAAACAGCCTTTTGAAGAGGAATTGGTACTTAAGCAACCTAAAGATATTTATATGATCGAGTTTAAGAAATTTTACCTCATATCGAATCATTCTTCTGATGATCCTGACTGATTTTTAGCACAAAATGCATCACCACAATAACGGAAAATTATTGCCTTCAAGCTTCAAGAACATGTTTGAGAGATCTAGATCTTCTGATTTCTACTAACTTATGTGTCTTGATTATTATGAGTAAGAGCATTGTAAGATAACTGGGATGATATCATCAAGAATATTGTACGGTATATAATTTTATGACAATATTCTTGATGATATAACATGCACTGATACTAATATATATAATTTTAGGTCACTTGACCAATATGGAATGCATTTTAAGATTCATTTTGTGGTTTCTTAAAGAGGATACTATGATGAATTGATGATTGTAAAATTGTGTAGTTTTAAATACTCAAGAAGGGGTCTTATTGGGAAGTAAATAAAGGGGTAATTTTTTGTTACTATTTTATTCCCCTGTTCTGCTTTTATATGTTCGAAATTTATTTGATTTCTTCTATATTTTTGTAAGTACTATCTAGGGCTTAAATTACTATAAAAATCATATAGATTTTTATGAAAATTGAATTAAAAGTTAACAGAGAAACAAACAGCAGATCTACTTTTTTAAATATATGATTTTGTAAATAACTATAAAGTGGAATTCTTTTCAAGAAAACAAATGAAATAAAAAGCAATGTTATAATAATGATAAATGTTGTTTTTATGAGACATGTAAGTTTTTTCAGTTAAATATAGATTTGGTAAAAAAATTTCATTATGTTTGAAAGTTTCATTTAAAAAACTTAAAATATTTTAAAATAAATGATGAAATTTTAATTTGACTGATATTTTTTACCATATGTGATTAACTAAAAATATCGTTAAACTACTTGTCTTTAGAAAGAAATAATTTTATTTTTAACTGCTTTTACTGTCTTAATTTCAATGAAGTAGTTTGACGAAATTCAATTAAAATGATTGTTAATAATTTCCTTTATTTCTTAAAAAATAAATTGATAATTTTAATTGTATTTCATTTTATCTTGTGAAAATATTTTGCTTTCAGTTTTACATTCATTGTATTAGTAGCCTTTTAGATTACTAAAGACCATGCAAAATATCTATTAGATTTACATAATACTTTTTGACAATATTTATTTAAACTTTCGTGAAGATTTAAATAAATATTGTCAAAACGTTTTTGACTACTATCAAATGCAATAGTTTTTATATGATTCATAATATAACGAATGCATAATTTAAAGAGTTCGTAATAAGAAATTTTTAAATTAAACTATGATCCTTTTCGGTATTTTAATAATTGATAAATTTTTGGTTATTTTTTTTAAACCAACTACTAATACTAAATATCATAATATTTATGTAGATATAAATATCATAAGAAAAAGTAATATAAAACTATAAGATGACAATTCACATAATATCCTGCCCAGTAAATTGTTATTAATTTAAATATAATTATAAAATTTAAGAAATTTGAAATTATTTTTCAATAATAACATAATAATAATTCAATAATTTATAAATGTACTCTTATAAGAACTTAATAGAATACAAAAAATATTAAATTTCTTAAGAAAAAGGGAAAGCTCTAATGAAGCTTAATCACAATTTATGCTTATGTGTCAGTTTTATTGATCCCATCTTATTTTAATACACATGATAATAATAAATAAATATACATATTTCTTTAATATTCTTTTATATTATACTACAGATATTTCAAGAGCACATTAATAAAGTAAGAGATGCTTCAAGTTTTGCTCAGATAATCTATGACCAAATGACCATAACATATTTTACGTCACTCTAATAAATTCGATCTCAATTTTAATCTAAATCAAAATATCGCATTTATATTTAGAATAAAAGCATTTTAAAAGACAAAATTTGCGTGTGTCGCGATTTGGATGAAAAGAAATGACCTCGATATCTATCTTCGTAGTATGTACAATAAGGCAGGATAGAAAGGAAAAATTATGCAATAAAGTGGCCTGCTACAGTAGCGGTGAATTTTCCTCCTTTCTCAAGCTATAAAAATCTTCAGGCCTTCTTAAAAATATACACTTTATTTTTCTTGCTTTCACTTAAAATAACTGCCTGGAATTTATGAAAATCAATTTATTCTTTATTGTATTATTCTAAAAAAATAATAGTTGCCAATTTGAAATAATAATAATGATCGTTGAAGAGGTAACCCAATGATATATACATTTTATTAGATTTAAGTTGATAATGATGAATATTATCAGAGAGAGAGAGTTTTGCTGTTTAGAATGATTAAAAAGTTTATGTCATTGGTTGTTAATATAATCTTAACTTAATTAGTTTTCATAGCTAATTACACTGTAATGTCATGTTCAGCATATAAAATTGATATGAAAATATGTTATCAACTCTCAGATGCGAGATGATATTTCACATAATAACTTACTAGCGTATGTTATAGAAGTTCATATTCTTTTAAACATTAATTTTTCCATAAAGTAAATAGATATTTATAGGACTGATAATTAATTTCATTGAGAAGGAAAGAATATTCCGAAAATGATGCAGCTTGAATGTCATTGAATCCAAGCATACTTTATGTCCAAGGCTCTTTTAAGATGCAAAATTGTACAACGTATTTAATGTGAAAATCTATTACAAATGTTTTAGAATACTATTACAAATGTCATTATTTTATCTTTATTCTCTAAAATTCACTGTATGTTATAAGGGCTTTACTTTAAAAATTTTATGGGATATTTTTTTTAAAAGATTGGACTTTTATCTCGTAGGGCTTGCATTGTAAATAGGATACCATACAAATTTCTGTTACAAAAGTAATTCTTTTCAGTACTGCGACAGTGGGAATTTATGAATAATGCTCTTTTTAATGCGAAATGGAGCTAATTCACATATTTCAACATTAATAAAGCATTTTTCCATTCGAAATCCAGCTGAAATTTGATTTCGTAAATGATGGAATTATCAGATGTCGTTTTCCAACAGTGTAACTTCAGCAACCCTTTGACCTGAACTCTTCTAACTCATATAAGTTAACTTAAAATGTATTTTATCTTATTGCGAACTTTACCGAGTTGGGCAGCCTTTCACAATTCCTTCACTGATGCACTTTAAATCTATTGTAGAACATTGTTTTGAGTTTTCATATGAAGGGGTAAAGGCTGGAGAGCATATTTAATTTTTCTAAATCTGTAGCTCTTTTCCTTGGTGGTTTAATTACTTTTAGATTTTTTATGGTTATTAGTCTAAGGATACTTAAACTCTGTGTGCCACAACAGCATACTATGTTTTCCTATCTAGAATCTTATCATAAATGAAAGGTAATCTATTGTCCAATATTTGAACAACAAGCTTCTTTCGTTTTGAAAATTTCATTGGTATGCTCTAATGAAATATTAAGTCATTTTGAAAATATTTTATAAGAGCAATTATTATTACCATCACCTATAATAATGTCAATTCATATCTTTTATTTATGTCTAAATTTCTATTCTGTCTAAAGATTTTGTCTAAATTTCTGTCTGAAATTTCTATTCATGTCTAGAGCCATCATTGATAATTTTGAATTTGCACAATAATGACTAATTCTTCTTAGTAAATAATTATAAAATTATCGCATTTTGTGTATTATCCTACAATTTATAAACTAAAGTTAATGTTTTTTTAAGAATATAAAAATATTCTGCTTACAAATCATAAAATAAGATGATAACTTTTTTCTCTTGTTTATGCTTAAATAATAAAAAATATACTTAAAAATCTTAAATATAAGAAATAATTTATTGTATATGATATACAATTCTCCAACTGTATGTTGGAAGTAAATGATGTCTATGTAAATTCTGAGGCAGTCTTTGAGCTATTACTGTTTGTAAAAAAACTATGATCAAATAATCAAGCAATAGAAGATACTGATATTTATACTTTTATTTTCTATTAGTATGATGAAAATGAGTGCTTATTGATATAAATTATATAAAATATAAACTGCTGCTGAGAAAAGTTGCTAATAATTAATTTATTTCTAAGAATCATTCAATCAAAATCAACAGATTACATGGGGTTAAAACTTAATCACCATTTCGTATTTCTTTCAATTCTTCAACCTGCAATGCAACGTAAAATAATACATTAGTATTTCCGTAAATTTAATCATTTTTTTTGTAAAGTCGAAAGTATAATTCAAGTTCAACAAAATCAATACCCAAAATATTTCGAATTAACCAAAATATTAAATACTCATTGCAATAACAGTTATAAATTTTTATATTTCTTAAAAACCTTTAATACTTAAAATAATATAATTCATATTTAAGTAAAATAATATAACATTTAATATACTAAATAAATTATAAATAAAAAATATCCTTTACATAGGACTGCAAAAATTAAATGACAGTTATTTTTGTAGATATTTCTGGTGCATATAAATAACATCGTAATAATAAATAAAGAGTGAGAAAAGTATAACTACAACAATGTACTGCTGATATCTATACTGCAATATCGATATCTATATTGCAAGGTTGAACAAATGAAGATTTTTATATTTGTACAACAAAAGAGGAATATTATTTAGCTTTAATTAGGTATCTTTGATTTCTATGCAATATTTTCGGATTTATTTTGTAGCTTTATTTGTGATCGTGAAAATATTTACAGATTACAATGTTACAACAAAATAGGGCGATCTAAATATCAAGGTTTTTAATTCAAAGACATGATATTTGTTATTTAAATCATTTTTATTTATAAAAAGTAAAACAAAATAATTAACTTTTAAAACTTAGCTTAAATATTTTTGGTGTCCATATAATTTGAATATAGATTCATGATTAAACATTTATAATACATACATTCTCAAAGGAAAACTTTAAAAAAAAGTCACTTCTAAATTATTTCTTATGTATTCATTCAATTATTCTTTCTGAATTTAGAATTAATGTAATTTTTAATTAATTCTGCAAACTAATAAATAATGAAAAGCTACGATAAATATTTACTATCAGTTTAGTTAGATTTAACCACCATAAAAAAGTTTACGAATTTATATAAATTACATTATTCAAATATAAATATTTGATTTAAATGCTTAAAATAGATATTAAAACAAAGCTTTTTAGATTTCTTAATAATAATTTTCCAATTGTGAAATTAAATAAGTTAATTAAATATACTCTTTATCCTAATATATATTTATTTATTTAACAGGAAATGTTAGATTTTTTATTTGTTTACCTACAAAAAATCCAATGTTACATTATTTCTTTTTCTAAAGAATTTTGACCATTATAAAGTAAGTCTCATGATTTTCTTACTTCTGGCCCAACCATAACATCAAGAAAGCATTAAGAAAGTAATTTAAAGTCATTGAAATGTCTTAACTATCAAGTGTTTTTATATTTTAGTCGATTGAAACACAAATGCAATTTTTTTTCATTAAGGCGTTAAAAAACTAACGCATGACAGCTACTGGCGGAAAATAGTGAAAGGCTGAAAAAATGAATAATACTTTAAGGAGAAATAAGATCAGCTTAGCGTAGCCATAAAGTAAAACAGAAATTTAAAATTCAAAAGCTAAAGAAAGCAGAATACATTTATTTCCGGTAAAAAAAATTATAAAAAAGTGAATGAGACAAATAAATATTTCGGTAACAACTTGAATTATTTAAATAAAGAACAGCATGCAATTCTCTAAAGTATTGAAAGGTTTTTAAATTCTGTTAAGACAAATGAACATCTTGTCGGAAACAGTCAAAGTATTTTAGAGACTGCTAAAGAAATGCTTCACGTGTACGTTTTTTTTTTTTTTTTTTTGTTTAACATAAAAAATATAGCAACAAAAAATTTAATTTTATTTTATCTCATATAGTAATAACAAGTAATATTTTTAATTCTCTTGAAATACACAACTTGAAAAGAGATTTAAGAATAGTTTATTTCATCATTTTTGTGTTTCAATTTTTCGAAAATGTACATTAGAAAGATAAATTTATTAACAAAATATATTTTAAATTAGAAATTAAAATGAAAGTCAGGAAAACATGTTTTAAATTGAAATTAGAAATTAAAATGGGGTTATTTATTTTAAATTTCTAACACATTTTATACGATTCAAAGTTGATAAAATGGAATTTTTAAATTTTCATGTTATTTAAACTTTTTCTTCCAATTTATTTCAATTAGACTATAGTGAATAGTTTTTATGATATTCAAAGAATATTTATAATAAAACATTCTTTGAATATCAT
>JAPDSC010160466.1:0-29137 GCA_026290005.1 Latrodectus geometricus
TATAATATAATTAAGGAAAAAGCATAGGGACCATGTCTTCATCAGGAGGGAGATGGTCAGCTATGCAAAACAGACTCCCTTTTCTGCTTAACACAAAAGACAATGGTCTAAAAATATTCGTGTTATTCCCCTGAAGAGCGTCTCTATAAGAAGAAAATATAACGAAAATCAATAGGAGTTGATTGAATTTATTCCTATTGATTTTATTTTAAAATATGTAGGAAGTAGGGAATCGCTTATAAGATTGAAGTAATGCGTAGTTTTCACAACTATAGAAGGGCCACGAAGCATTGAAGTTCTTATAAGAATCCCGAAAACACACAATTTCATTATATATTTATACTTTAATTAATCTACATGAAACATTTTAAACTACTTTAACTTCTTAATTTAACTTGTAAAAATTTTTTTTTCTTATTACTTTTGGCAACCATATTCTTATATATTTGATATATATTCTTCTGTATTTAATACATTTTTCTCATTGTATTGCTTTGCCTATGTATCTTTTTGCTTATTTTTCAATGTAGTACTTTGATTCCTTTTATTTCAATTTTCATATAGTTGTATTTTCTTCTTATAGAGACGCTCTTTGGGGGAATAACGCGAATATTTTTAGACCTTTGTCTTTCGTGTTAGTCAAAAAAGGGTGCCTGTTTTGAAAGCTGACCATCTCCCTCCTGATGAAAACGTGGTCCCTATCCTTTTTCCTTAATTACATTATATTACATTGTTTTTCTTGATTTTTGTCTTATTGATATTAAATTGTATAGTTTCTTCTTTGTTTTATCTTTATCTTTTAAATACATCTTACTTAATTTATATCGGCATTTTACACATTACCCGTTTTTGCGCTGTTATAATTGCTTATAATACTTATTTATTGATTAGTATTGTATTTGCTTTTTCTATACATTGTATTTATTGCTTTTTATATTATAGTATATATTTAAATACACTGTCTACCAATAAGTATTTGGACACCTGTGATAGTAAAGAAAAACTAACTTTATTCAAAATCAATAGTTGGTAGAGACTTCAAGAGAGGAAATTACAGCCTTAAACCTCTGGGACATACTTTCCACAAGTCTTTGTATTACAGCTAGTGGTATTGTCTTCCACTTGGCTTGGAGCAGACACACAAATTCCTTCACCGATTTTGGACGGATAGTGCACTCTTTAATTAGGCTATCCAATTAGTCCCAGAGGTTTTTAATAGGGTACAAATCTGGGCTTTGGGCAGGTAAGTCCATTCGATAAATTCCATTGGCCCCATAACAAGCCTTGGTTAACCTCGAAACATGACAACTAGCATTGTCATCCTTGAAAGTAACAGGGATCCAACCCGTAAAACTGCTACAATGTAGGAAGCACATTGTCATCCAAAATGGTGAATATGGCATCGGCGTTGAGCTTACCATGAATGAGGACTAAGGGTCCCAGTCCAAACCAGGAGAAACATCCTCAGATCATAATTCCACTTCCATTGAACTTGACTGTTCTCACAATGCATACCGGCAAGAGCCATTCTCCAGGCAAACGCAAGACCCAGAGCATGCCGTCCGAACGATATGAGGTGAACCTTGATTCATCGCTCCAAAGAATCCGTTTCCACTGATCAATTGTCCAATTTCGATGCGCTTTGCACCACATTAACCGAGCGGCATGGTTGGACTTTGTGATCAAAGGTTTATGAGCAGTAGCACGACCATGAAAATCAAGCAGATGTGCTTCCTTACGCAGGGTATTCATTGAAACAGTACACCCGAATGCCTGTTGAAACTCCTCGCGGATGAGGGCCATCGATTGGGCGCAATTTTTCCGATTTTCTCTGGACAGGACTCGTCGGTCTCTATCTCCCAGTTTCGTAGAACTGCCGAATCGGGTCACATTCCGACAATCACAGCTCACCTTCCACTTCTTAATCACTTTAGCCATTGTCGATTTTGGGTACTTCAGATCGCTAGATATGTCCCTTAAGGATCAGCCAAATTTGTGATACCCGATAACTATACCTTTTTCAAAATCAGAGAGATCTGAATTACGCTGCATCTTGCATGCGAATAACGCCGATGCTGTTTCCTACACAGGACATGCCGGTAGAGGCCGTGACGTACCTCAGGACCACTGATATCGACATTTACATAGATGTCCAAATATTTATTGGTAGACAGTGTATATATTTTTAAATTTGAATATTTTAAATCTGCACATTTATAAATAAAATATAATCTATAATTATTTTAAATGAATATCTACCTGCATTACGTATATTCATAATAAATCAATTATATAATTTGCAACTCAAGAAATTACACAAATAGTAAAAGCTACTAATTTGTCTAAATTACATGAAAAATACTGTTGAAGTATATAAAAAACATACAATATCAAGTATTTAGATTTAACATTTAATTTTTTTAATTTGAATAAAATCAAAACATAAAAAGTTCAATATTTTGATACTATATGGTAACATTTTTTCTTATATGATATTGTAAAATTGATTGGTTGGTAAGCAGTGAAAAAAGAATTGACTCGATAAAAGCTGTTATAAAGCAACTCAAAGAAAGAATAACGCATATAGAGAAATATAAAAAAAAAACCACTCAAAGAAATCATTTAAAGAATATCGAACAGCAAAAACAGAGAAAAATAAAATTCATAGATTGAAGACGAGTGTTTACCATATGAAGACTTTCTTAGAAAAGATGGACATACAAGGAAGTCAAATGAAAACAGAGAATTTTTTGTTTAGTTACAATAACGATCATATTACAGTCTCGTTGTTAACTGAGGTTAAGGAAATAATGAAAATTTCAAGAATAATAAATCCTCTGGTTCATATTTTACTCTGTCTGAAGTCCTTAAAACTTCTAGACCTGGTATGCTATAAATAATATACCATATATTAAACAGCTTGGAATGTAGAGGGGTATTTAAAAGAAAAAGAGAAGTTTGACACAAATGATCTCTTAAATAAGAAGGAAGAAATTTAAAGATTTATTTAATATCAAAATAAATCTGTTGTGAAATGAAAATACATAATCATTTATGTATTTTAATTTCATAAAAACATAGTACATTTATGGAAAATTTATGAATAGCTTGTTACCTATTAATCTGACTTTCGAAGCGCTTACTGTCAGCAGTCCATCTTTCTTTTTCACCTTGCAAACCAGATATTAAAGCTTCAGCAGCAATCATTTTACGCTTACAAGTTTCAGCTGTTTCTTGCAAATCCTACCAAAATGAAAAGACTAGTTTATCTAAAATAGCATACTTATCGCTATAAAAGCGATATTTAATAAATACTTAAATTTGAAAATGCTTTTTTTTTAATAGAATAGATATATAGTATTTTTATGAGTAATTTTTGAAGTAACTAAATTTTCCGATTCCTTGCATCTGTACACAAAAATGAGGGTTTTTCCAAAATAAAAATTTTTAAATAAATATATTCGCATAAGTATAATAAATACTTTGATCGATACATGTATAAAACTTTTAATTAAATGATTATGATGTTTTTCCTTAAAAATTTCATTTTTATCCAAATTCAAACCTGAAAAAGAAGAAAAAATAAAGCATATGATACCAAAAAAATTGGATCGTCTGAAAACGGTAGAAGGCGATTAAAATGCAATTAAATAATGCGTATTTTTAAAACAAAATCTAGGTATATACTGTAAGATTATGAGGTAAAGAAAGTAATTTTAAATGTTATATCCTTATTTCTTTAACATGTTGTGGGTCATCTAATCATGGTTAAAAGCTATTCAAGTGTGAGTTGAAACTTGAATATCAATTGAAACTAATTTATACATGCTATACAATTCCTAAACTACTTATAAATATTAAACTAAAAGGATTTAAAGTTTTAAAAAAATATTTCCAAAAAAATAATTAAAAATAATATTTCCAAAAAAATAATTAAAAATAATATTTATATTGAAAGTTGTATAAAAAAATTCTAAAAAATGTAAAATATTCTGCAGACATTTTCTTCAAAATGTTAATTCTAGTTCTTAAAGCAAAATTATATATTCAATACATTTTTCATGAAATAACTTTTAATTTCTTAGAAATGTTTTTGTGATGCAATGTTTTTTTTAACAATCACATCATCGGCATAAAAATACTGTCAAGTAAGAGTTCATTTCTTCAATATTTTCTATTTTATGCAAATATTCGATGTTTATGAATGGTTGATAAAACACAATTTTAAATATATCAAAATATATAAGAAAATTTTAATTAATATCATTCTTTGTTACGATTAAAAATAATTCTAACTTAAATTAAGCATGTACTTAATTAATTAATGATGTAAAAAAATCTTCTGTTATTGGAATTTACAAACAATTTGAAAATTTTCTGATTTTATATTAGAAATTTATGTTTGCACTACTCCTGAATAAATCATTTTTATTTTTATTAATTACATGGTTATTAATAAATTTGCATAATTTCAAAAATCCTTAAGCAAATTTAACATATTAGCATTTTTAAGGCATATAATTATTAATAACTTTTAAGGACATATATTTTATAGTTTATTTTAATAAAATAAAATTTTTTTTTATAATTTATATCTGTGTATTTCTATAAAAACTTAATTATAATAAATTTTATTGCATTTTTAATTAATTAGGTTCACTTAAAAAAAATTAACAAGATTTTATTTATAACAACAGAAAAATTTCTTCTCCTTCTTCTTCTTCTTATTATATATATATATGAAAACATAGATCTGTTTTCATATTATATATACACTTTATAACAACAAAATGTGACGCTCCAAGAAAGAATCATCCGATTGCTTTGAAATTTCGAATGCATTAATGTTTTAACCAAATATGTAAATGTTTAAAATTCAATGTCCAATGATTGAATAGGATTATCCCCAGAACATTGGAATTGCACATCCATCAAATGTATATAAGGAGCTGTTCTTGAACTAATGTAAAAAATTCTCTTGTACCGCCATTTAGAATACCTTACAATGACTGAAAAAAAGACCTTGCAGCAGCATAGTCTTTTTTTCAGTTAGTTACGAGTAACTGTCAGAGTTTGAAATAGGTATCATTGGAATGAAAGAGGATGGTTGGACAACTCGGAATCATATGGGTCAAAGCGATGTGGAGATTATACTGATTAGAATGTGTAGATAAAGTCAAATTTCATCACCATGATGGTAGTGGTCAGATTTAAGCTAGGATTAGAACATATCATTGTCAGATCAGCTGTCACAGCACCAGATTTATTTCTATCAATCATCAGAGGTGTAACCCACGCACGATTGTCCTCAATAGCCAATCATATATGGAGAGCGAAATCTATTTTCGTACTAGCGGTTACGCACCTGCCATACACGCCTGCACACACTGTCATTCCAGATTATAACGTAGCATGTATCAATAGGTTTGGAATAAAGATGACTAGTGACTTACAGTCTTTAGTAATGAATCTCGGCTCCAGCTGTGTCCTGATGATCATCGAAGACGTGTCTGGAGATACCCAGGGCTATGTGCCTATTCTGGTTTTACTATTGCATGCCACATAGCTCCCTAACTAGGAGTTATGGTTTGTGATGCCTTTTCGATTGACTGTGGTACAGCGATGACATCCTGAAACCTGTTTTGCAACCGTTTCTTTTGAAATACTCTGGCCTTATATTTCAACAAGATAATGCCACACCACATACAACACGTGTTGCTATAAAATATCTTACAGCTTGTCAAACAGTTCTTTGACCAGCCAGATTGTCAGATCTCTCTCCCATCGAACAAGTCTTGGATATCATGGTAAGGCCATCTATTAGGGAATGTTGATGACCTATCCTTATGTCAGCAACTTATTGAGCTTGTTATTTTGTAATTATATAACTGAAATAAATCTTCCTATTATTTTGAAATTTAAATCATTTTTTGTTATGTACATAATTTTTCTATACACCAATCCTTTTCTCCATCGGACAATCCCAACATGGTGAGTCGAGGTTTTTGTTATAGAGGGTAATTTTCAAAATTTAAGAAATATTTAGTTCAGTAGAATGATAGTAAATTATTTTGGAAGAGTTGAAAACCTTATCAAAAGTACATTTAAGAAGCAAAAGTTACCTGTTTCTTTTTCATAGCCTCATTATAAATAGCGTTTACTTCATCTAACTCTTTTTGCTTTTCATCTAATTCCGCTTGAGCAACACTTAATTCGGCAGAAGCCTTAGCATTTTGATCTTCGAGCACAATTAAATTTGCCTATATAAAAATTTTTTATAAATTAATGTAAAATAATTTATGTTAATTTGAAGTAATATTTGATTTTGTAATTAAATTTCATTTACCGGAAAAAAGAAAAGTATACTTATGACAACAACAGACAACAGTCTGAAATTTATGTACATTTAATATTGAATATGGTTAGAATACAGCGCGAATCTATAAGCAAATGGTTATTGATAAAGCCTTTTATAAAAATAATTCGATAACTTACTCATCATATTTTTTCAATATAGCTAAATGTTTAGATAATAACTATGCAGTTTACCCAAAAAAAATTTTATGGATTATTGTTCACTATAAAGCATTGTGTTTCGCAGACATTATTTAACTTACTATTAAAATACCAAAAGCTCATTCTGTAAAAATATTAAGAACTAAAGCAAAAAATTAAAAGAATAAATACTTACTTTTCAACGCATAACTATATTTTCAATGAATAAAAAGGCTTGAAGAATATTAAATGGCTTTATATTGTTCTAAGAATTTTATTGTTAACTACAGTAACATCAAAGAAAAGATCTAGATACTATGTTAAAAAATTTGAATAATTTTGTTCGAGAAATTTAAGTAACAATAAAAATTCAAAAGAATTCAAATTGAAGTTGTAATTCTTACGTACTATCAAACGCCACAGAAATTTGCTTTATTATCTTAATATCATATAAAGTTTTCACAAAAAAGTAAAAGTACCGTAATGTCTAAAGTGGAATCATATCTGAAGATATCTTACATGCAATTCCCACGCACACTATACGAGTTCTGCAGATTAACCCCAACTTCGTAAGATTTCAAGATTTTTTGAAAGGCATGTTGCAAGGTGTCCAACAGATAAACATAATGATTTTTATGTCTGTAGATTTAGGTTGCAAATAGACGTACCTAAAGCTAGAAAAATGATCTTCATCCCTTTCGGAAGCAACTTTCGACGTGTAGGTTGTAGCACTATCATCCAGGAAATAGATAGTTCGTTGAAATGCACTATCTGAATTAGTGAGTGTACGTGATCGAACAGGATATTTACGTACATATAACATGTCATATTTGTCTTCAGACATATTAAGAGTCCCCTATCATCACAGAAGCTGCACCAGCTTAAAAGTCAATCTCTTGGTATATATTAAGTCATAGAATCATGATGATTTTCTGCTTAAACTTATTCGTCTAAAAAAGGCATAAAGTGAATACATAATAAAGTTGTGTGGGGAAGACAAAATGGTACAATTGCGGTCCTCTGGTTCCGAAAGTCCACTCTTTTCACCTACTGATAGTTGTTGATTCTCTGCAACAAAACTTACACCACTTTGAAAAAGGGTTTTATGGGTGTATTTTATTTAAGAATCCTTGCTAATCATCATTAACCTCTTGTTTTTATGTATTTTTTATATTCACAGCCCTGTCTAAAATTCATTGTCTTACCGGATAGTTGATAATGACGGTATATTTTTAAAATGATAGAAATAAAAATGTAATCTTGTTTGCTATCTTGGGAATGAAAACTCCTAGATTTCAAGGGATAACTATAATAACAGGTTCAAAAACACTTAAAGCTTGATAGCATTTATAGCACCAATATAACCAACCTAAAACTTATTGACAACGTCTACAGATACTAACTACTATAACTTTTAACTGAACCCTTCTTCGTAGTAACCAAGTAATTTTAAGATCCACTTGCTAAAATTGTATTACGGTAAGACTTTCTCATCGACAGTGAGCCGCGTTTTCACGTGTCACGAGGAAAGAAATCTGAAAAACTCCCAAGTAACCACCCAAAAGACGTACATGCTAAATGAAAAAGTGTAACATACCTCTTCTTTTGTTTAACAGAGTCGGAATTAAAAACCCGATACTTTCTGCTCTAACAATTTTGCCAAACTTTCTCTGTCTAACGTATTGTGTTATGGATTCATTGTATATTTTCATTATTTGAAAACGTATGCTGTTATTAGTTTATTTATTACTAGATTGGAAATGTATGCTACATTTAAGTATTAGTTTTCTGATATTTAAGTGTAAACATATTATACATAGATTTGTCCAAAGTATAAGTAGATATAGTTATTAACACGCATTAGATTTATGCAAATTTTAATGAATTTAATCATTCTAAAATAATCATAGAAAGCTATTTGTCCCTTTTTTGTATGTAAAATATTCTTGCTTATGTTTTATGATTTGAATTATGATTGTTTTCTATTGTAATACGATATTTTGTTTACTTCCTCTATATTAGCTGTATCGTAATATTAAATATTGTAAATAAACTTTATGAAACATGTACAAGGATACATAATTTGATATCTTCCAAATTTTAAAATCAATCATTTTAATATAATAACTTAATTATTTCAAAATCAACTATTAGAATTTAAATTATTAATTTCCTAAACAACGGTATGTAAAGCACAAACAGCTTTTATCATTTCATAGGATTAATCAAAAATATCGACTCTTAAATTAAAAAACAGATTTTTTTTTTATATATCTTCATATTTATACTTATAAATTTTTAATTACAATTTCAAATAATTTCATACAATGCAGCATATTATATACACAAATTACTTTTACTCTATTTCAACTCATAATATTTAAAACCTCAGAGTAAAAAATTGCACGCAAAAGTTGCTTAAGGAAAATTTTTCATTCTTGTTAAAGTATTAATTCAAGCAACTTTAAAAATGTATTCCTTTACTAAGGCAAATTATTATTCTCATTTTTTAAATCTTGAATACTCTAAACATATATTCCCCCAAAATTATGATATGTTGAAATATTTTAAGAAAGTCGTAATATAAAAAGAAACCTTTAATAAAAACTTACTTTCAAAGGTAGTACTTCTTTGTTCACTGCAAAGAAGCTACCCATAGCAAGGGTCCAAGAAAGCAAACCGGCTACTTGCCCACAAACTTTCTGAGCTGTTTCGAACGTATAATCCTCCATGTTGGTATAAGGTTCCATTAATTCAACTGTTTCATCATTTATATTGTCTTTTGGAAATACTTGAAGTTGATTCAAAAAATTTCCACTCATAACCTGAAAGGAATATAATTAATAAATATATAATGATATAAAAAGATTTATAGTAATATTCTTGGCAGATTTTCATAGTACTTTTTCATTTGCAGTGTTAATAAAGTGAAGAACATAAATTAAGAATGATTTTTTTCATTCTGCGTTATATTATTTTTTTTTGTTCTGTGTTAATATTTATTAATTTAAAAATCTTTAATCTTCTCTAATAATAATGTTTAGAAAATTAAGAGATTTATTAAACATTAAATAATTAGAGAACTAAGTTATAAATTGGAAAGAATAATAACATTGGACGTTCTAATCATCACATTTCTTAAAATTATTTTTAATTAAATTCTGCTTAGCAATGTTCTTTTTTTAATAATTTTTCAAAGACAGAGGAAAACGTGAATTATCTGTTAAATAAAATTTTACTTCAAAGATTTTCATAATATTAATGTACATACACATATTTGAATAAAATCTCAATATCATACTTATGAAATAAGATTATCTAATAACGTGTACGAATAGATAACAGGTAAAAATGATTCAATAATAATTAATTTAGATTCTTATGGTTTATTAAATAACATTAAAATTTATTATTAAAAATTAATTTGTAGTATTATGAATTATAATGTAAAAAATACTTAACTTAGAATTTTGCCAAAACAAATCTCAAATAAATTGAAAAGTTGCTATTAATTATAAAAAATGTCAACAAATGCATGATTAGTAAAGTTATGGGTATTTTCATGTATATTTTTAATTTAAATAAATAAAGAAGCATATGCAACATCATACTTTTAAAGACTGAGCCCATGATGGCTTGGGGCATGGTTTGTCTGGATCAGCTGTAACCGGATTCATTGGCTCTTGAAAAAGTACCAACACGCAGTCCATGATTCTCATAATTAAATGAGGAGGCTTGGCTAATTTTCTAACAGTTGCTATATCAGCAGGTTTTATTGTCTAAAATATAGATAGATATTAATCCGTTACAAGTGTTGGTATTCATTTGCTCAGATAGGATACATTTTCTAACTATCTCTATACAAAAGACTATTTTTATTTGTTTCACAAAGTCAATGCTATTTTTTAGAAATTAACATGAATTCTTTCAGCTACCAAAGAAAATTAAAAATTAAAATTTTAATTATACATGTGCATTAACTTCACATTTATGTCATGTGAAGTACATTAAAATTGCTGGTCATACATGCATCCTCTATAAGATGCCAAAAAAGTAATTTCATTAAAAAATAAAAATTGTTTACATTTATTAGCATTCAACATGTCCACATGAACTAACGTTCATATAGTTAATTATTCAAGAACTAAATTTTGTATCAAGAGAAAACTTGAATTTAGTAAAATCAACAATGATAAATTGGAAAATATTTAATTTTACACTATATAATTCATATAATAAAGCAAGCAATTTATCTATACATATTGCGGTAAAAACTTATCCACTATACTTCGTTTGAAATTCATCTATAAAAGCTTTTAAAGATATATGTTTTATAAAAATAACCATAGATAATAGATAATCCATCGAAGGTCAGCTATCACGTAGACCATTAACTTTGATTAGTATCGTATCGATTATATTGATATATAGATTATATATTATATCTTCATCATATCAATTAAATTAGATACTCTAAGATTGTTGTTTTACAATAAGAGAAACAATTATTGACCTCATGGCTACATTATTTGATTTATGTCAAGTAATTTTAAAAATGTTTTCAAGGTCTTTCACTGGAAGATTCTTCTTTATACTTTTTATCAAAGATGAAATTCGCATTTATTCTTTTGAACCAGATTTTAGTAGCAGTTTAACAATCTAATGAATGATGGTAATAGATCAAAAAAGAGCTTAAAAATTAAGTTTATGTTCAATGTTTCCTTTGATTGTCACAGAGTTGAGTATTATGAATTCGTATCGATTGATCAGACAATCAATATAGTTTTTTATTTCAAGATTTTGAAGAGTTTGTGTAAAGCAATTAAAGTGATCTGAAATGTAAAAAAAATGCACGTGCTTCGCTACCATCATCTCTAATTACATTTATTTTTCAACAACTTTTTGAGTCCCACAAGCATTAATTTCTCATGAAAAAGTATTTTCAAGACAAACAAAAGTTTTCCTGCTCATGATTTCTATATAAAAAAAATCATTTGAAACTATAAAGATTATTTAAAAGCAGATTTGAAGCAGGTTTTAATAACTAGAAAAAATGCAAGCATGAATACTTTGAAATTAGAAAGGAGTATTCTTAAATGGATAAAATAGAATCTGATTTTTAAATTAATAAATTTTGATTACATTTCTTTATCGACAACATTTTTCAATTACAGTAATATATTTGGAAAAACAGTTCAAGAACTAACCTGCAGCGCTTCTTCTGCTGCTTCTAATGCTGGACGAGCTTTTTCTAGCTTTTCCTCTGCGACAGCTTTTTCAGTTGAGATTACATCTACAATCTTCTGTGCTTTATCCTTCACAACTTGTACTTCATTTTTAACTTCTTCTGCGCTCTCAGTTTTTTGCTTTACATCTTTAACAACCTTGATAATATAAATAATTAAATTCAATTTAAATCAATTAAATTTAAATTTACAAATGGAGAAATTATAAAAACTGACATTCATTATGAATTTTAAATTTAATGTCAAAAAATTGCTTGTCTCTTCCACTTCCTTCGCATCTTCCACAAATGTAATACCACTATAAGTTGTAAATTATAGAAAATAATCATAAACTTTACTATTGAAATATTCAAAACTTAATACGAATAATGATTTTATGTGCCACACTCTCATTAGAGATATTTTTGAAAATCTTCATTTAATATAATACCGTTCAGCTGCATAAGAACTAGAATTTCATTCTTAATGTTTCTAAATATTCATTAAAATAATATTCCAATATTCTGCATTTTATTTTCTCCTCTTTGATTCCTAAGATTGTAATAAATGATACAAAAATGAGACATTCCTCACTTTATTTTTGAACAAATATACTGTAAAACAGTACAATGGAAATAATTTTTATATGAAACTATTAATAATTTAAAATATATAAATCTATTTTTCTTTTTTGCTTTTCCAGGAAATATTTTTAAAGTAGATTCTATCGAAGTATAATGTGTATCATGGTATATTAGTTATTACCGTTTAGAAACCTAAGAAATTTTAATTTAGAAACGTCTGAATTGTGAATGTTTAGGGATTCCTTCTTGAGATTGGTTAAGCTGGTCAGTTATCAATACGGAAATTATAAATATCTACCGATAATTCCCAAAAATTGGAGAAAACGGTTTTTCTAAACACGAAGTTTTCATAGATGAATGGAGATTCAGAGTAGAAAAAAAGGAGCATACATACATTCTAAGGATTAAAATTCTTTTATACAATTTTTTCTATGAAATAAAAAGAAAAATATGAAATTACATAAAATAACAAAAATTTGTAATAAATAGAACAAAAGAAAATAAACTAACCAACGAAATGAGTAATAAAAAATAAAATAAGTAGAGACAAAAAATTAGTGGTTTCATTTGATGCGAATTTTTGGTGTTTGCAAATTTTTAATTAAAATAATAGCAATGATATGAAACAGTAAGTATCCCATGAATTGTTCAGCAGATATTACATTTACTTTATTTGAATATTAAAGAAAAATTCAAAGTATTTCACGGGAAATAATGACAATTTGCATATTACGTAAAATATTTATGATGTAAACTATAATATCTTAAGTGAAGCTAAAATCAATTTAATTGAAACAACAATAAAAAAATATCAATGCGCAGGTAAAAATACTAACAAAATTTTGCACCTAGAGGAATCTATTTCAAAAATTAGAGGCACAATATAGAATGGTGAATGAGAATGTGTTGAAAAAATCTGTTACAATACTTTGTCTTCACTTTTAACTATAATTATAAGCAAAATAATTTAAGAGTCTTATATATAAAAATGCATTCGAATAGGATAATTTTAAATACTTAAGCTTTCCCAGTTTTAAGGGATTGCTTACTTATTTTAGTGGTTTATTTTTTATTTTTTATAATTTTTTTTATCTTATATAATGTTTTTCGTATTTAAAACATTTTAAATTTAATTTTTAATAATAATTGCTTGCTTAGGTATGGAAGTTAAAACATGTATTTGTGTTTACTTCGTCAACTTCTGCGGAGGCAACAACAAGCTCTTTTTCTTTTACTGCAAGGTCTAGTTTGAGCTCGTTCACACTAACTGTTGCTTCCTGCAGTTTAGTGAGACCACTGTTAATACGAGATGCTAATACTTCAATGCCAGATCGCTTTTCAGTATAAATTGCTTTGTATCCATTTATAAATGCTAAATAAGACTTAGGAGTCACAGAATTCAACCTTCGATACCTAAAAAATTAATATTTTCATATTGAATATATGAAAATAAAAAAAATAATTGAACATATTTCAGATGATGCATGAAATAAGTAAGCATTTATCACAAGCTTTACCTTTCAAAATATTCATTACACTGTTGAGAAACAGCGTCATGGATAATTCCCATGGCTTCCATTAACTGAATTTTCGTTTCAGGAGTACATGCTATTTCAAAATTTGTAATGAAATGTGTCGAAACATCAATAAGAGCATCTGTTGGCCATGCTGTCAACCAGTCCATCGTACAGCCCGAAATTAATCCTGGGAATTTTAAAGCTCTCTGCTGAAACTTTCCTCCAGCCTAAAATTATAAACACAAAAATATTCTTTAGTTTTTTTGTTTAATTTTTTCATTTTCATGTTATTACATCGAAAATATATAAACAAATATTTTTGAAAATGCAAAGTTAAAATGTCATGTTATAAAACTTGTAGTAAAAACATTTAACTTTAAAATAGTTATGATCAGTATAATTTATCTTGACTTGCATAGTATAAAATTAATAAAGGAATTATAAATAAATTTTAATATGAAACTGAACATCGAATGATTAAGCGTTTAAGACTTGAAATGCCATCAAATTTACTAATAAATTAAAAATTTATTAATTTTCATAAATAATAATATATAAGGAATATAATTTTTAAATCTCACGACAATGTCATGCTTTTTATGAGTTTTTCCCAGAAAGTGAGCTATTTATACTCAACTTATAAAAAAACATACTATTTATAATGTATTAAAGCTTATTGAATGTTATAATTATAGCTCAGTTAATTTTTCAGTTTTTTTTATATTTCTCCCTTTTTTTTTTTTTTTACTTTACAACTTTGAAGCGAAAACACGTAGCAGATGATCATTTAAGTACAATTTAATTGCAAATTTCTAAACTAATTTTCTCAATTAAAAAATTATTTACGTCAAATTTATAAATTATATAGTTTAATTAATTAATTTTGACTATGGAAAAATAAGCAGATGAATTTAGATAGCATAATTATGAGTTTTTATGACGTACATTGTGTACTTACGTAGGATTTTAATTTATACATAAATTGCATTTTACTACTAACTGAAGTAATAATCTAATAGTTATAATTTACGTATTGAGCTGTTTTCAGTAGGATAACATTTGACTTCTTAATATCGTTTAACTTCAAGAAAAATGTTATAATAAATTTTAATGTGCTGGTAAAATTCATTAAAAATTATAAGTGAAAGATGTAATAATTCTGTTGTTTCTTTATAGTATAATTTTTAAGACAATTAGTGTCAGATTGAGAAATCAAATAAACGAATAGTTACACTGAAAATCACTTTACAGCTTCATGCTAAGCATAAAATAATCTTAAATCTTATGGAAAAAATATGAAAAAAATATGAGTGAAAATTTATAATATCAATACAGTGAACATCTTTCAATAGTATTTAGTACTTTTATTTCAAACATTACATGAAAAACATGAAAATTTTAGATGAATTTTATAATATTTTTCTCAGGAATGAGATGACAAAAATAATGAGAATAAAATAAATGATTGTATATAATATCTATTGAACACGAAATTTAAAATTAAATTCTGATTTAAATATACTAATTTCCAAGATTTTAAAAAGAATTATTTTAAATTTCAAGTATAAAGGATAAGTTATTTTATGCCTTGTATTGAGAACAAGAAAATGCAACATCACAAAAACTTAAAATAATGTTTTTATAATTCATAGTTTTGATGATTTAAATATTTAAGCGTTATAAAATACCCGTCGTTTTGATTGCACTTGTGATCACTTTAAATCAATTTTTAAATTCAAAAATAAGATGTTACACTCATGCAAATTCTTAAAGAAATGATATCGAGAAAATTTTATTCTTTAATTGTATGAATATAAAGCTAATTTTTCTAACCGGGGAAAAACATAGAATTATATGCAAATTAGTTCTTGATCTGGTTAGGAAATAATCATATAGGTTATCTTGAGAAGGTTCTCTCTTTGGAAATTCCTTTTTCATCACTGGTATCAAGTTATCCAGAATTTCCCTCATTTCATCTTTAGGAAATAAATTAGCCACCTAAATATAAAATGAACATTTTTGAAGAATAAATACACCATAAAATACACAAATTAAGTCATCTTTTTTATTTTTTGAAGTGGAAAAATATAAACGTAACAAATAGAATTTCGTGTATCTAATGCTTGGGCAGATGAATAAAATTTGTATAAATAATTAACACCTATACATAGATAATTGATAATAAATAAAATGCATACATACTTCTCCTGAGCCTAATATCGTATTCAAATACTCTAAAAATGATTCTTCTTTTATTTCATTATCAGTAAAGATAAAAGTCACTCCTTTCCCTTCTTCTCCAGCTTTTTTATACAAGATCTTCAAGTCATCGACTAAATTACCCGCATTATATGATCTGCAACATGAACACAAAAGTATATAATTTCTATAATACTCTATTCATACATATTTCTTGCATAGTTAATGCATGCACAAAGCAGTTATCAACTGTATTAAGATTATTTTCCATAATTAAAGAATGAAAAGTTTCTAAATGAAAAAGCACTGGCCTAGTTAGAAAGGATTGAAATACCCTTCGCTTGAAACGATACCTCTGGGGTTGGCAGGTCAAATCTAAAGTTTTCTGCTAGGTATACAAATTACGAAGACTCAATCTGCTTCGGAATAACGATGGAACACCCAATGGGTGTGCATAAGTTTCAATCAGTTCCTCCCTTGCTGCGCTGAGGTGTGAAATTCCTCAATAGCTGGACATTAGAAAGGAAAAAAAAACTTTTTACGCTTACTTTCTTGACTTCTTTTAGTTTTGATAAAGTGATAGATTTATATAGGTTTTTAACTGACAGAAATGATTTTCATTTATTGATTCATAATTATGGCAATTTATTAAAAAGGCTAACACAAAAATGTCCATGACAATTTACCATTATTACGTATATAAGATACACATTAATTATGTGTACCTGTTGTGGATTACTTATCACATATTTTGCATTTAAATTCATTTTCATACATGAAAATGAACTTAAAAATAGTCTAATGAATTTATACGAGCAAGCTTTGTATAGAAAATATTTTCAATATCTTACTTTTAATAAAGAAATGAATTAAAAATGACAAAATTTAGAAAGAATTTCTTGAAGAAAGCATTAGAAATTTTGATGTGTTGTGTGAAATGCAATGGCGTCTGAAAGTATTATTTTTAATACAATGAGTAATATCACTCCACAAAAACTGTGTTTGAATCAATTCCCAGCATATATATTTCCGCATTTTATTTCTAAAACCCATTTTCATAAAGAATTTCTTAAATATAGCTCAAATTATGTCCTTATTAAAGAAATAATATTCTAACATATATGTATTTAATATTGCATTTAGCGTACTGATAGCAATTTGTTTTGTATCAGTAAGAAAATAAATAAAAGAAATTAAAGAAAAATAAATGTCCCGTATTTGTTATGATGAAATGATATACTTTCGAAAGACAATGTAACACACAAATGTTATACCAGAAAATTTTTTCTGATGGATTGTTTGTAGATGGTAGATGCACCTCAGTTTGAACAGCAGTGTCCACAACACATTATTGGATTTTTAAAACGATATAGAAAAATGCCACCAAAAAGATTGAATAATGTGAATTGCAAACATATGAAATAATAATAAAATATAGGGTTTTAAAGTCACTTGGGTAATATGCAAAAGAATTTTGCCTTTACTTTTACTCTAAGCCTTTACTTATTCTCTATTTTGCCTTTACTTATAAAAATATAAAAAGAAATTAAACTGATGTTTAGGAAATTTACAAAAAAAATTATGATTATATACCTTGTAAGTAATATTTGAAAGATTTCATGTTTGTAAATGGAAGCAGCTAAACGTGTTAAAGATTGTTTCCCAGATCCACCTACACCAACAAGGAGTCCACATCCTTGGGGGGTACTTATTATACGAGCAATCTAAAGGAATCAAACAAATAATCATATTAGACAAATGCTTACAATTTAAATTATACGTTCGTCATAATAAATAAAAAAATTTAATTTCATTATGTATACAGTACATAGTATTTACTTTTATAAGATGTATCATGGCATCATTGAAAAATACTAAATCCATTTGTTTCGATTTATTCTTTTCATTGTAAATCGCTAGAAAATAATTCAAACGTTCTTGCAGTTGTTCAAAAGAGGGTACCTATATAAGAAAAATTATAATCAGAAGTATCAATAGTGAGAATTGTTTTAAATGAATACTTAAAAAGTCCTTAATTTTTAGTACCTTTAAAATTTAAGCTTTTAAAGTCAAAAAATTAAAATTTTATAAAGTAATATATAAAATGGTTATTTCGACAAGATGAAAAATTAAATTGGAATTCAACATAATTAAATGAAAATAAACTAATTTCCTGATATCCATATCCACCATATAAAATTTGAAGTAAATTGTAATCTATAAAGATAATCCCTATTTGGAATTTAACTGCTTGATACTTTTTGGTTAGTTATTTCACCATAATAATAAAATACTTGTAAATGATAAAGTCAAATAACAGAATTTTAAGCAAAAAGTATAGATTTATTTAAGAAATCTTTTAAATTTAATTAATACAGTATAGAACCAATTAATTTTTATATGCGAATTATTTATATTTTGTAATAATTAAGCATTTCGTTTAAAGCATTTTATGTCTTGAACAAAATCTGAGGTTTTTCTGAAATAATTGTTTCAAACATGTAAACCACTATTCATTTTAAAATGACATATCTAAAAGTACTTATAAAACTAAATCAAGTCATTTTTAATTAATATAAAATTAAATATGTATCATTTTTGATGATGTGTTAGTTAATAATGAAATTATTGTTATTATTACTGCTTTGTTTCAATTAACTTTTTAATAATAATTTCTAAATTAGTCAAACGTCGTAGGAGCAGAGAAACAACACAAAGCTATTTTTAAGCTTGTATTTTACTATCATTTTGTATGAAAATCTTGCTTCACATAAAAATATTGTATATAGAACTAACATCCTGATTATTTTGCCATATTTAGACGAAGGATTTTCAATTGAGATGCATATTCATCTCTCTTTCAATTGAACCAAAATTTATTCCATTACCACTACTAAAAAGAGATTTTTTTTTACATAATATCTAATTAATCTTGTGAAAGGGCTCATTCTCTATGATTAAATTACATTTATTACTGTGATGTCTATTGTAAAAGTTTATTATCAATAAATGTTTTTCACATACAATTTATACAGATGAGGCACTGTTTTCGAAATTATCTTTTAAAGATGATTATATTTATATTTTGATTACTTTTTATTTATTCAAATTTAAATCATGATGTAAATTAACAAAGTTAAATTATTTATTATATATAATGTTAATACGATTGTTTTCTTTTTTCAATCAAGAAATATGAAACTATTTTAGGGATAGTTCTTTGTACATTTACATTTATTTGATAGAAAAAAAACATGACGTGATAAATAAATTAGTTTCAGAACTTACTCCGCATGAAATGAGTGGATTAAAAAAAAAGACTTTATAATAAAATAGCTAGAAAATATTAAGTTCTTTTACAAAAGTAACAACCTTTGCACAGTTTATTGAAATTTCATTTAATTCTGTGAATAAACAGTATTTTATCGTCAGAATTGCATATTTTGTAACACATGAGATAATTCACAGAAGTGTCTACTTGTTAATATCTTTTTTGTCTCCTTGATTAATTTCTAAAAAGCTGCAATATTCATTAATCATATTAGTCATCCTATCAATACACAAAGTTAATAAAATATTGTGAGAATTTCATCATTTACTGTGATATACACATAAATATGCAAACTATTTCTATGCAAAGCAATAGGAAAAGCCGTGGATAAATTAATGAATTCGGTTTTATCCGCAGCTGAAGATCAGCATTCCTAAAAAAAGTCTTAATTTTAGGTTTATAAAATTTCCTTTAGTGGTAAAAAATTTTTTATTTTTAGCTAACCAAACTACAAATAAGCGAGAAATTAGACTAATAACAGCTTCTGAATAAAATATTGATTAAATATACATTTTTAATTCTTATTGTTTAATTCTCAAAATAATGACAGGGTTTGTTTTTTCACCTGAAATGCTAATACATTATATTGTATGTTTTGGTAAAATGCTTATGGAAACTGTAATCGTTTAGGTAAGTGTTTAATTATTAATGGTAAAACTTTAATAGTTAAAATATAGATTTATAAATCACCTGAATATTACGAAAAATATTTTTTGATTTTATTTCTGATAGAATGTTTTTATTTGTGGTTATGTTTCCAGGATTTAAAATATATTGAAATATTTTAGTAGTACGACTTATTTACGATTCACTTTAAGTGCCAAAAAGTTTTTATTAGCTGCTACATAAGTAAATAAAGCTACTAGAGATATGCTAAAAACAGTCAAACATATCAATATTGACAATTAACAGACATGATGTAATTAACACCGCTTTAAATATTCAGTACATATAAACCAAATATTTAGAGAAATAACATAAAAATGTTTTGATTTTAAAATCACATACATATTCAGCGAAAATATCTGCAGAAAAATATATATCTTTCAGCATGTATTCGAATGTTTGCTATGCCATTAAACAACTTTATTTACACAGCAACATAGAATTTATTATTTTATATAGCAATAAACTACCATAACTAATTTTTTTAGAGCAATTTGCACAATTTAAGAAAGATACTAGATATGTGTGGTATCAATGTAGTTCCAATGTTCTTAATATTAAATAAAAAATCCTAAATTGAAGATCCTAAATTAGTGGATTGAACCTATGAAATAAAATTGAAAGTTTTAGTAATATTATTTCTGAATAAAATATTCGCTTAAAGTAAAATTCCCTGAGGACAAGTAAATATTTTTCATGTCCGATACTTGATCGTCTCGATACTTGTTCGTCTCATAGCGGTTAAGAACTCTTGTCTTAGAGCATATGAAAATTACAAAATATTTTTTTCCTTTAAAAATAGTCAAGACTATTTAATACTAAAATGAAGGGTTGAAAGCTTTTTCGTTTTTACTTTTGAAAAGTCAATGAGTAAAATTGTATTTTATAATCCCAGGTATTTATTTGCATTATTTAATAATTATTTGTATTACTCTTTAAATAAAATTGATACAAAATATATCATAATCGAAATAGCCTAGTATTCCTTTATATAAATATTTTTTATTTCAACATCTATGTAGTTAATTATTTTATATCTCAATCGAAAGTAAAAATGCAGTATCATGTATTTCTGTTGATTCGTACTAGACATGTATTGATTACTATTTACAGTAAATAAAATTTTATAAAATGAAATTTAAATTTCGTTGAACTCTCTTTTATCTCATTTGAATGATCTCTTTTGTCTAATTTCTGAAATGGATTTAACTTTAGTTATTTTATAATTACCATTAGAGTTCATTTAAATTTCCTTTTGCTGAATTTTTACATCCAAATGAAAAATTTACGCAATAAAGAGTAACAATGCAGGAAATGCAGATTATGCATTTCCATGTCCTACCAGAAACTTTTGTTATACAATTTCAGTTTATAAAATTGCAATAAAGAAGAATTTTAAAGTTTAAAATATTTGTACCTGTTCGTAAATAAGTGGCATTTCGAGACTAACTTCTGCTTCATCATCTTCTGGTTCTGGAGGATCCCTCAGAAAGTTTACAAAGTAAGGCTCATCGGGTAAAATTTCGAGATAGTCTCCTCCAAGTTCAGTTTCAACAATTTGGCTCATCTTCTTCAAAAACCATTCTTTATCTTCTTCATTTGTAAATCTACAAAGTATATCATCAATATGGAGGCAATATCAACATAAAAGCTAAAGAATCATAAAAGCTAAAGAAATGTACGTATTAAGAACTGCTTTGATTATAAATAATAAAAAATTTGAACAAGATGGCGTTCATTGATAAAATATTCATGTAGATTTAATAGTTCAGTTATTCATGTAGTGTTTATTAGAAAATCACAAAAAGAAAGCATCCATTTATATACTCTCCATATAAAATTTCCAAAATGTTTGGAAATTTTTTACAAACATTTTCTTAGTTTATTCTTTAAAAAGCAATGAAGCAAAAAAATCATTATTTGAAAAGTTATCAACATTTTAGGACTTTAATAATTCATTTTTAAGGTAATCATGTTTCCTATCACACATTTACAGAATTAAATTAGGATAATGTATCCATGGTGTTTCTAATATAAATGATGTGAAATGATTTTATTTCAATATAACATTTGCTCTAAGAATTTCAAGTTAGTAATTTTTCTCTAATATTTGCTCTAAGACTTAGTTCAAGTATCTTAACATTTGCGCTGAGCAATGAGAACATTTATTTATTCTGATGTGTAATTTTCATTTATAAATGAAAAGAGCAGTATCTGGTATAGGATATATTATTTACTTCAAACTTTGCATTTTATTTTGAAGCAGAATGTGACATTTTAGTTCTCAAAAGTATAACATGCACCCACATTTATTTGTTTTTGTGCAGATTTACTTGATCTATGAAGTTCTATGTTATTGGATTAATATATAATTGTATTCTGGGTGTAAATCTCCATAACTTAAGAAATTCTTATATAGCAACCCCAAATTTGTCATAAAATTATAGCCATTTTTAATAATATGCCAAAAAATAATTGTCAACTATATTTCTCAATAAAAACCACACTAAGCAAAAAATTTGTAAAATATTCTTATGCAAATTATAACTTATTCTTTATAAAAATTTATTCTTTTAAAAATTTATTCTTTTTGATTTATATTCAGATATAATTAAAAAATATCATGTAAAATTAGAATAGTTATGTTACAAAAATTACCTGTCAGCAATTACTCGCGTACACTCATGTTTCCATAAAGATAAAAGATCTTGTTTTTTAGAACATTCTGCTTTTTCTACTCGCAACATCCCTTCCCAAATTCTTGAAAGATCACGCAAGTTAAATACATAATGAAATTTGGCTGGTGTTGGCAGCATTTTACCCTGAAAAAAAGAGAACAGAATTCCATTATATCCTTTTCAATATCAAAATGAAAAACAGAAAATTATTCAATAAAAACCTTTGTAAATTGCCATAAAATTCTTGTGGCTGGCACAAAAGGTTGGATGAATTCTGCTATTTCACTAGAGAATCTTTCCTCACAAAAATAGCCACTTCCAATTACTCCTGGTAAAATAAAAATAAACAATTATTTCAAAATAAGAAAATCAAGAGGAAGACAGTTCATATGTAAAAATTTGAGTAGCTTGAAAATTCTAATATAATATTCAATATACATTTTTAACAGACAAATATATGTTATTTTAATATACGAATTTTAAAAAATATTAATATAATATAATGCAACAATTGTTGCATTATTTCTATAAATATTATTAAAATTTAGGATCAGAAGTGTAGGGAAGTAATGTATGTTTCCCTTATAAAATTTTTATTTTGTAATTAATAATATTATACCTATATATTTTAAAAAATAAAGTCAAAACATTTTGGTGATTTTAAAACTAGACAAGGTTTTGAAAAAATTAAACATAATGCATGAAAAATTCATTATATATATGTATATATATATGCTAACAATGTAAAATGTATGACTTCTGACTTGATTTCTGAAGATACTTTAATATATATAAAGTATTATTTCAAAAAATCGGTACAAAAAGTAAACAAAATAGCTTTTAAATATAAGATAAGCATAATTTCATGCAATTTTAATATTGTTATTATTATATCTTCTGTATTTAATATCTGAAAACGTTTTCAAATTTAGAAATATCCCATCATATAAAAACTAGTTTTATTATGAATAGAACAGTTAATTTAAAAAATATACAAATATTTACTTCATTATTTAACATGTCCTTTAAAACCTTATGACACAGCTTAACTACTATTGCCAATACTTAACAAACTTTAATACATAAAAAATTCCTCTTATACTAACTTATAATTTTTTGATTAAACTTCAAAAAAGTACATTAGAACACGTTGTTGCGTGTTTTGATATTCTGTATATGTTTTGGTACTTTTTACTCATTATTTAGGAACAAAATGTAAAATATTTTATTCAGATATTTTTCCTTCATTTAGGTATCTCAAAATTTTAAATGTCTGAAGGTATGTCTACAAATCATGTGTAAAAGGTATATATACAAATTATTAAAAGTAAATGAAATAAAAAATTTTCAAAAAAGACTAAATGATAATTATAAGTGTTTAAAGCATAAAAGATAAAACGTAAAGGAAAATAAAATTAATTATGACAGTAAAATATATATTTACTATCCTTACAGTTCAATATGTAACACACATACATAAAAGTAGGTCAACATATCTACAAATTAATTACATACATATGAATATATACTTTTACAAACTCTACTTTTTTATTATACTGAAAGTAATTTTAAGAAGAGTACCAAATAATTTTAAACAAGAGCAAGAAATTTACCAAATATTTTATCCACAGATGTTGGAGCTGGTAATGTACAGTTAAATACTGAAAACTGCCTCTTTAATCTACTTGGAATATCATTTCGTCCTCCACCTGGTTGAATCATTGCAGCTATATATTGAATATCAACAATATTTGTAAAATCTCCAGGTTTATCTAGATTATAGAAACCTTTGTTTTCCATTAACTGCCGCACAATTTCATTTGTGACCTACAAAAGAAGGAATTTAATATATTAATCTATTAACTATATATTTAAAATAGAATTTGTGAAGGAACTCCTTAAAAATCATTATATTTGCCTATTAAGCAAATTTTCTTTCAATCTACACTTCATTCAAAAATATTTTCTTCTTTAGTATTTATTCGAATATGAATATGATTTATTATGTTTAAATTTAAAAAATGCTATTAATTTCTTATGTATATTTGTGAATAAGTTGATAAATTTATTCAGGAAAATTCTATTGAATTTTCGTAATTTAATTCTTTTACAAAATCTACAAAAAATTATATATCAATGAATGAATTTCTGATTATAACAGTTATTTTAAAATTAATACAAATAAATATACTAATAAGATTTATTGTAATATGAAGAAATGCTTAAAAGTTTCCTCCTATGAATTTTTCTACGAACATAATGAAGTAGAAAATAAGTAAATGTTTCTAATATCGTATTTTTATTACTTAAATATAAATGTTTTTTCTGTATCACACACACAGTATTTGAAATAAGGTTTAATAATTTATAGAGAACTCTAAAAAATGTATAAATATTTTCAAAGGAAATAGAAAATAAAAAAAAAGTAAATGTACCTCAGTAAAACGAAATTCTCCAAAATGGTTAAATTCTCTAAACTAATAATTCCAATATATTTATTTCAACATTTATAAATTAAATTACATACTTACTAGAACAAAAAGTAATTTTTAAAATTTACAAACACTGCTTTTTGTTATACATTATTATACTTCGTTTTTGAAATAATGTACTTTTTTAATTCAGATTTTATTCTAGTTTTAATTCAGTATATAAGCATATTTTATTTTTTAGGTAGGTTTTGCACTATATGTCTCTATAATTTTAAAAACTATAAACTTGTCATTATTTCAATTTTTATTCTAGTTTTAATTCAATGTATATTAATTAAAATTTTCCTTTCTTTATCTATATACAGCGTATTTTCCTAGTTTCGGGAAACATTTTATCAAAATAAAAACATGGAAGTGTACTAGTTATTAAAAATTAAGGAAAAATCACAAAAATAGCGATAGCTCTTCCCAAAACAACCCAGTATCAATAAAATTTGAATATGTTGGTTAGTAAAAGAAGCTGAAAGATATGACATTCTGCAAAATACTAGTGCAGCTGTCGTAATACGTTATTTGTGAGGAGCATAAAAATAGATGTTTCTGAGCAAGGTGGTAATTGTCGCTGCATGAACATTCTGCGAAATATAACAATGGCCTACAGGTATCACTTGACAGAACAATTTAGATGACGAGCTATTGAAAGACTAGAAACAAGACAAAGTCAGATAGAAGTGCCTGAAGGGCAGATTGGGAGTCTGTCTGTAATTCATAGGCTTTTGCAACAATTTCTAACCACGGATTCGGTATCCAGGAAATTCAGGCAAGGAAGGTCACGTGCTACCACAAGTGCCGATGACCGATATTTATAATTATGCACATGTAGGAATAGAGCCGCAACGCCGGCAAAACTCAGATACTCCTTTGCTGCAAGCTCCGGATTTTGGTATACAGATTAACCGTGGATCGAGGGCTTTACGAATGTAGTCTTTATGCAAGGCCACCTGCCATTTGCATCCAACTCCCGTCACGCCATTGAAAGGAACGTTTCCATGGGCACTTCAACATGTTCCTTGGACTTGTGATCAATGGAGGGTTGTTGTCTTTACGGATGAATGCGGGTTTAGTCTCGAAAGATAGACCCATTTTAATTTGGAGAGAACAGGGAACTCGTTTTCATCCATCAAACATCCGTGAAAGAGTTGTATACAGGTCAGACAGCGTCTATGTTTGGAGTGGTATCTCTTTGGGTAGATACACAAATCTTTATGTCTTTCCCTGTGGAAATGTTAATGCCCACACCAACAGAAATGACACCCTGGATGATTATATGCGCCCTTATGATGGTTTAATAAGTAATGCTTTCATGCTATAGGATGTTAATGCGAGACTATACAGAGCTCGCATCGTAGATTCTTATCTTGAGCAAGAAACAATAAAGTTCATGGTGTGGCAGCTCGATCACCCGAACGTAACAAATCGAACATGTTTGGGAAGTTCTAGACTGCTCGTGTAGCTACTCTCAATCACTTTCTTATGATCCTAGCTTCATTTTCAACTGTTTTGAAAGAGCAATCACTCACACTTCCTACAAAATTAATAAACTGCAAAATTGAGAGCATCACATATCGCGGTTGTGGTTTTCGGGAGGATTATATCCCAAATTAAAAGTACTTTTCCTATACCAAACTTAAACTTCTCATTTGTTCACTGTATACATATATGCTAATTTTATAACACCATAATTGTCTAGTAGTTGGTTTTTATGCTCTTTTGTATCTTCCTATGTAATGTACAATTTACATAAATTTCATTTAATACCACGTATAACTTTTTGCATTATCGTCATTTTTATAATTTTTTCTTCATTTATAATAATTAGTGTTTATGTTTATACACAATATTATATTTTTTCTAAGTTCTTCTACGATACATTACTTCTTTTTTAATTTTTGAAGCTATTGCTTATCTTTATTATTAAAAATGAAATTAATACCTGGTCTCCCCACTCATTGATTTCAGGCATGTTGATATCATCGATGAAAATAGCCATATTCTTACCTCCTGGTGGACCATAAGTTGTTCCTACTTTCTTCTCAACGCAGCTCTCAACTGATCTCTATAGTAAAATACAGGAACTGCATTGTAAAAAACGTATACTCATATAAAGTAATGCTGAGGTAAATATATAAGAAATTGTAATATTATATATACTAAAGTTACACCAAATGTTTTTTTTCCATTGACAAATAAACAATTATTATAATTTTGATGAGGGCACTCATTTTGATTTCCGGCTTTAAAATAATTTAATCAGTTAATAGTTAATACAAGCCATTTCTAACAATTAACAGTTAATTTATTATCAATAATTGAATGATATTAAATAGTAAAATTATTGTTTTGATTAAACTAATCTAAATCACATAAAGTAAAACAAAGCACTTACTACAAAAAATTCGGGTTTAAAAATTAGGGGGACAATTATTAATGCAAAACACTACTTAAAATTTTAAGAGTTTGTTATTTTTATATATAATATTAAAAAAGCTCAAACACTGGAAGTTTATAATAATTCTATAGTTAGGTAGAAATCCTTCTCATTATGATATCACTTTTACCATACTGATTCCCTCTAGTTAATTAACGACAAAAATTAATGTTATTTCATTTGACATCAATAAATATACGAAACAATTACAAGTAAGAACTTACAAATATTATTCCTATTACCACAAAACAATTTATAACAAATATATTCATTGTCATTTTATTCTTTAATAATAAAACTACCAAATTGAAGCACAGTAAAGGAAAAAAGTACCACTTATATACAACCACCAATTATGAAAATTATGCAATTGAAAATTATCTTTAAAAAGTATTGGAAAAATAGTCATTTTTTATTTACTTGAAACATTTGTGGCGTCGTCGCTGAGGAAAAGCTAAGGTTCTTCCACGTAAATTCACTTGGATCAATTGAATTCAGAAAACCCTTGATCATTACTGTTTTAGCTGTTCCTTGCTCACCAATTAATAAAACAGCCTATTTTCACATACATATAAGAAATATATATTATAAAGACAATTATTCAAAACACTCATGCACAATATAAAGTATATATTGAAATGTATTTGTAGTATTGAAATGTATGTGTAAATTTGAACAAAAATATTAATGATTTTATCAAAAAAATTTTTTTCAGTTTTTATAATTAAATTATTCTATATTCAGCAGAAGTTGATTACCTTATTTTGTTTCTGAATAACATCTATAAGGAAATTTGTCCGAACATTGTCGACATTAGGTACAAGAATAGATGAAAAGGAAGGAACACTATCAGATGGATATATGTATTCTTCTACGCGATTGCTCCAATGTAGCCAATTACCTGCAAGTTAAAAGGACATTTTTAAAACGAATTCTTACAATACATATTAAACAATAAATTCTGATTGAATTAATATTAAATTATTGTAAAATACTTAGTACAAACTAACATATGCGAAAGTTGAATGTTCAAAATATACCACTCAAACAAACTCAGATCATCAATCAACTTAAGATTGCAATCATATAATATAGAAATTGACTTACAATTTGGCAAATATAGTTTTAATAGAACTATCAAAGTATTTTTATGATAAAAGCATTTCTATTGTTGGAAAAAAATAATGTAAACTTTGATTGATGAAATTTTGCTCTTAAATTCACATTGTTCTGCTTTACTTTATAATCATGGTATTACTTCAAGTGATATTACGTATTCTTTTCTCAGTTGCGCAGGGACATATATTTAGATGTAGTTCAGTATTATTCAAAGTAAAATAATTGAAAATAAAAATCTACTAATACTAGTTGTTATGCCTTTAAAAAACAGGGGTTTTTAATGTAATATTTGATTTTAACATATATTAATCTCATCCACACGAATTTATTCACTTTTTTATAGGCTTTTTTCATAGGATATATATATATATATATATATATATATATATATATATATATATAT
>JAPDSC010160466.1:29237-41620 GCA_026290005.1 Latrodectus geometricus
ATATATATATATATATATATATATACTATGCAAACAAAAGAAATATTAGCTTTTATAAAGCATACATAACTGTTGAATAGGAATATTTATATAAATAATGATTTTTTATATTAAAATTGCTGCGTTTCTTTCATTACGAATGAAAAAACAGATTTAACTATAAGTAAACATAAATTTACAGATATTCTTAAATTTTAATTTACTTTTAGTTAAATCAATAAAAAGGAAAATAAATTAAATAATATCTGTTTATTTGCAGTTAAACATTGATTTGACGACATGAAAATTTACAAATATTGTTACAGAAAATTTTTTCTTACAAGTATACTTTATATAGGTATAATACATGAGTTTCTAAAATACCTTCTGTGTCAACAAGATACTCAAAGATTGTTTCCTTTCTAGCTGGATGCATTTTTGGCAAATCAAGTTTAGGCTTCTGCTTTTTTAAGAACATTTCCATACGATCACGATCTTCTAACTCTAAAAGAGCTCCAAAAGACCACATTAAAGCAAAAACAAAAAGTCTTTCGTAATGGACTGAGCTTATAGACTCTTGGTCCAGTGGCATAATTAAACCATCTAACAGATCCATAGCCTACATAAAAAAGCAGCTTATTATATTAAATTTAATAATAGCTTAAATACTAAAATAATAACGTTATTCATAAATATATATATGTATATACACACATACGTGATATGTGTATATATGTGTGTGTGTGCTCATGCAGTGTTGTTTTTATATATACTTGTGATATGTATAACACATTGGTTGGGTATAAAAATGTTTCTTATTGCAAAATTCCAAAACTTGTTAATTATATTTAACTTGTTAATAGTTTTTAAAATTCAAATTTATGATTATTTTTATCATTGTGACTGAAGTAAGCAATAGTCTTTAAATATTGAATTAACATTAGTTTCCTTGCACACAAAAAATATCATTTAAGAATTCCCTTTTCGATTATCGAAAAATTCATAATTTAAATTATAATTAGTTAATTTAAATGTCCAGTTACATATATGTAAATAAAATTGGTTTCATAAGGTCTAAGATATAGTGGCAAGTACATAATAAAACTAGAGTCAACTTAATGTGCTAGACATTTATCATAATAATAAAGTAATTACTTCATTATTACATTTTATGAACCAAGGAAATTATTTATAATTTGTTACATATTTCAATTTTAAATGTCTTTTAAGCATTCATTCCTACAAATATATCAATAAAGAGAACATTGTTCATAGAGTGTACAAACTTAAGCTTTTATCTAGAAGACTTCCTTATATCATTACATACTTGCTTAATATAATTGCACTCTAGTAACTCCATCTTTGGAGTTAAAGTGAATAAAACATATTCGCATAAAGGTTTGAAAACTTTTGAAAAGAGACCTCGCAATATATTTGCTTCAGAAGCAGGACGATAACTGAGCCAACCCTAAAAAAAAAAAAAATTACTAAATTTAATACAAACAAGAAAAACAAATGACAATGTGAAATAAAAAGTGTACATATGTATTATTTATTAATGCTTGTGTGTGCGTAAAAAAACAAAAACAAAAAAAAGTTTTCAAAAAGAATTTAATTGAGGAAATGTACAATTATGAAAAATACCATTGATTTCTATTTGAATTTTTAACGGATGAACTTTATTTAGTATTATTTATTTAAATTTATAAATTATAAGCAAAACTGAAATTTATACTTTAAATATTGAAAAAAATACTAAGCACTAAATTTAAAATCATCATATAATTTAAAATAATTAAATCATATTCCCCATGAAAACAGAAGTTTACCTTCTCAAGTAGAGAATTATGTATTAATTCTTGAGATATGATATTTGGGATCTGTTGCTGCTGAGTGAAAGTTGTTGCTCAACTCGTCACTTATACAGTTTATGTAATAAAATAAAATTCTTGTACAAATTGTCACTTTTTAAATGTAATTAAAAATAAATTAAAATTTATTTTGTGTTGAATATATTGTAGTCACTCCTCTGGAAAAAAATTAATTTCATGCAATAAAAAGATCTTTCTTTTTTTTTGTTTTTTACTCTGATTAATTGTCATATCTGTCTATCCAACACTGATATATCATTTAGACAGAGATAGAAATAAACATTAAGAATTAACACAATTTTAATAGTTTTAATAGATTACAAAAGTTCCAATTTGAAATCAATATATTTTTCTTTTAAAACCAATCATAGACGCTGTAATACATTTTTAATAATTTTAAATTTGTTTTCAAATTTTTTGATTTAGTATTTCTTAATTCACATGAATAAAAAGTCATGTTATCAGTTAAAAAGATAGGACACAGAATATTAATAGAACAATTACACATAAGCAGTAGAATATTATGCACAATGAAAATTTTCTCTTAATAAATATCAAAAAGGATTTATTTTGGTATTAAATACGTTTTTATTTAAATGCTCATATATGCAAAACAAATTAATATATATAATGCAAAACATATAATATTGCCTTCCATAATTTTACAAAGTCACCCATTTACATTATTTTCGAAAATTTCTTTAAATTTTAGAAAATAATTATCATTTTGCGTTTTTTGCGATAATAAATGGAATCTAAAGTATTTTTTCGTAAAAGTATATTTTAATATCTTTTCTCTCTGATATAATTTTGCTTTATTATATGAGTATGAAATCGTAGGTCATATTATATTGCAAATGCCAATCGTCGCTAAATATAGTAATCTTTCCTTATCAATCAAAAACTCTATTGTATTGAATTTAAATGAAATGGATGTCGTTTTCTCACTTTATTTGGTTTATTGAACGTCTTGTATTCTGTAGGATTCTATATTTGAATTTTGTTTTACCCTTTCCATTTTTTAAATTGGAAGCAATTATTCAAATGAATTCGATATTTTATATATTATTTGCATTCAATTGTTCCACGTTAATCCATTTAAGGCGCCATAGTTATATTTTAAATTATATTCACATTTTTTATAAAAATTTCTATAAATCATATTTAATATTTTTTTTCTGTTGTAGAGAGGACAACCAATATAATGCAATTTCAGTCAGCTAATACATAATTTTATATCCTTGTAAATTATTTTATCTCATTATAATAAATACATTTATAATTGCTGATTCATATCCGAATTTCTTCTGAAAAACTCTAAAATATTTCCCTAAAAAAGCAAAATATATCTAGGGCTTAAAATATCCAGTTTCACAGTGAAAATATTTTATTCAAATCATTTAAAAAAAAGTTTATATAAAAATACTCAGAAGAAATTAATGCTTCCATATTTCCTAAGACTGCTTAGTAATTAATAATTAAATGCTTGGAAGCAAACTTTGATAGAACATTTTACGCGGTCAATTTTCTTAAGGTACCAAAAAGCAAAATAGTAAATTATAATAATAATCTACCACATTAAGAAATTGACAAATTAATTTACTTCAAGTATAGGCTCCCAATGTAATCCAGAAGAACTCATGTAAACCATTCCGTTTCTAGATACCGTAGCAGGGGATGCATTGTCAATGTTGTGTGGCTCAAATATTATTTTACACGTTGGAGACATGGGAATCCGGTCACCATTGGCAAGAGTCAAGGTCTTGTTGTCATCCAAAACAGAATTCAAATTTTCAATCCAAATAGCATCAACAGGTCCGTCCAAAATAAGCCAAACATGTTCATCTATATTTGATAAATTAAAATAAAATATAATTTAGTAAATGTTATGACAAAATATCTTATATCACTTTGTTATTGTATACTTTTGTTACCTAATTTAGTTTAAAAAATATGAATATATTTTACATTTGGATTGTTAATCAATGCAGGGAAAAATTTGTCAGCTGATGAGTTAAATTCAAAATAGGACACATGTATTAGCAATAAATGTATCCCCGTAAATTTTATATTTTATGGTTTTCAATATTTGGTAAATTCGATATAAATGAATTGATATAAATTAAATAATTAAATATAAATGAATTTGAATTAATATAATTAATATAAATGAAAGTGTTTTTATTATTCTTAATTCTTAGTGCTAAACTTTGAAAATTGTTCCTGAATTAAGCTAACCAAACTAAATCATACGAAGCCCCACACAAGTTGGCTATTTAACATTCATATGAAAAATATTTTGAACAGAAACTGCTTTTACCCTTTTTAGTTTTCAAAGTACGCCTCCATAGAGTTGAGAATATGCCGTCAGTCCAGTCATTTGTAGCCACATCTAAACGTCCAAACATTTGTGAGGCTGTTATTGCTTTTGGATTCATTCTCATTTCCTTGTGAAGCGCTCCACAATCCGTCATTGCTTTCATCAATATTCTTATGCAGCAAGTTTTCCCAGCTCCACTTGGTCCAAGCGCCATCATGCCATGCCGAACCATCTGAGTTTCGTACAACTAAATTTTCAAAAATGTATTCAATTAGTAATAAGTTATAAACAGTACACATTACAAATGATATTCTCTTTATATGGTATATTTTAATAATTTTTAATTATTTAGTATTACCATATAATTATAAAAAATAAAGAAATATTTAAATAAGTTTTCACTACTGGTATTTTTGGTATAATTTTATTAGTTTTTAAGACAAATATTAAAAAGTTACTCAAACAATCACAAAGGTAAAAATTTTGTTTGCCTTCAAAAATATTTGTTTGCAATAACTTTCGTATAAATTTGGATAGAATACTTTTAAATATATTATTCTTAATGCTACATTTTTAAATATAGAAGCAACAATTTTTAACTTCAAAAATATTAACTCAAGAAATATTAACTGTAACAAATGGATACATTTTTTTAATGAATATATAGAAGATTACATATTATAAAAATAAGATTTAGAAATAATAGATCAGTGCAAATCAATGAACACTTTTAAATAATTGATTTACAAATATTTAAGATAACAAGCTGATTTTGACAATATTAACGAAACTTTTTAAGATGTCACTGTGAACTCCATACATTAGAAAAGTTAACAAATACTTTACAAAAAATATACTTTAGAGAGATATTATTACCTAGAACTGCTTTTATATCAAATATTAATTTATTCTGGCCTTAAAATATCTGAGCACATATAACATTTAGAGTTTAAATTACAGTAAAAATTTTTATCTTATGTAGAACAATGTTATATAAAATGAAATATGTGACTATTCCATACAACAACATCCATACCTCAAAATATTATAAATTAATACATACTTGTATAACTTTCAAATTCCAAGGTGGATGGTTTATTAAATGGCAATCTTTAACATTTCGTGCAATGGCTGTCTGAAGATCATCATATTCAACGGCTTCTTTTGTTATTCCAGGGAAAAGATCATTGATGAGACTGACAAATAAAGGTTCATCTTCATCCACCTAATAGAAAGAATTTGGTTAATTTGCGGTTTAGGTCCCATACTTCGCCAACTCACGAATTTGAAGAGTTTTCTCGGGCATGCTCAATAATTACTCGTTTGTTTTCACCTTTTAAATGGTCGCTAATTAGTTTTCACTTTGAAATAGCGGTAGAATTTTCGCCATGGCATCCGTGTTTTTGAAAACGCGCCAAGGAGGGGACCTAAAGCGCATTTTCACCAAGAATTTTCTATTTTGCAAAAACTCGAAACTTTCATGAAAAATCTAGGAAACTCTAAAATGTCTGAAGTTGAGAAACTGTTTTAAGTTTAGGATTCACATCAATTTTGCATAATTCAAGACAACTTTGCATTTTAATTTGCACCTCCCTAAAAATCTATTTGTTAACCCATGTAAAAATGTATTAATTTATCAAAAATAAAGCAAATGGAGAATTTTTTTTAGCTGGATATGAAAAGTAATTAAAGAGAATTTTCAAGAACAAATTAAATTTAATTATAAAGGGTCGTGCTATTTCCTTTGTTTAGCAAAGTAATGAAATGAGATGGAATTGTGTGCTTTTTAAATTTGTTAGGCACAAGCCGTATCATAATGATTCTTGTAACAAACCGAGATCATAACTGCCTAAAGAAAATTACTTGATTTCATTATTACTAAATATTGACTCATATCATAGTATTTTAGCATCAATCATTTAATTTTCAAGTTTATTAAAGGGAAATTTGTGAAAACAATTTACAATTAAACAAGCATGATTATCATCTATCAGAACTATAGATATCTTTATCATGATTTTCCATGTTTAGAAACATCATGTTCCGCCAAGATTTTAATTTAGAATAATATACGATATGAGTATACTCTGAATAGTTAATTTTGGAAAGAAAAATAGATTGGAAAATTTACAAACAACACGTTATCTAAATAATATTTACAGTTCTGGAATTAGCTAAGTATTAACCCCTTAACATGTAAATTCGAGTTAATTTGAGTGCGCTAAATAGCACGTGAAAAAAGTTTATTAAGGTGTTAATTACAAATTAAAAAAATCGTTAGAAAAATATTTTTAATGACTATCAAATAAACTAAAAAATTAAAAAGAAAAGCAACGTATGTCTCAAAATCTAACGAACATACAAACAACACTTCAATATTTTGGACAGCAATGCGACAGTAAAAGATTTTATTTTATATATAATAAAAAAAATATATGTCTACATGCATCGCTCCGGTAAGAAATATGGATGTAAAATTCATCTAATAATTATGCTTAAGTAAAAATATATCAATGATGCATTAACATTTTTATTATATTATGAACAAATATAGAATGTTATGCAGTTCACATTTCTATTTAGGTGTTCTGGAATCTTTTTAGGAATATATGTATAAAAATCTTTTGAAAAATGTTCTGCAATCTTTTTCAGAATAAATGTAAAACAAAGTTATTATAAAACAAATTGCATTTAAAAATCGGTAATTTCTACAAAGGAAATTTTTATTTTTATGATACAAAAACAAAATCCACATAGGAAAAAAAAAGTAAGCAAAATTTTTGTTTTACATTTAAGATGCGATTGTATGACTCCTCCATTAATTATTTATTCTTATTGAGTGAGAAAACATAAAAAAAATCTGCTTATTCATTTCAATTCTGAGAAGAATGTGGCATGAAAAATACTTTCTTGGTAAATTTAAGTTTTGTGAAGAAAATTCATTTAAAAATAGTTATAAGAAATAAAACGAATTGTAAATAAAATATTTCAATAGAAGTAAAAATTGCAATAGAGTTTCTCATATAATTATAGATTTTAATATCGTAAAGTTACGAAATAAATTTTTATTCCGTAACTTTACATAAGAATAATTTCCTCGGTAAAACCAAACTATGAATACACATTTCAAACTTCTTATAACAACATACCTGTATAACACTATAATCAGAAGAACCGTTAATACAGTTTTTGTTTCGTTGATCTTTTCTAAGTATCGATTTTTTTAATCCTAACTCAAAATTTGATTTTAAAATACAGATTTAAGTAATCTATATCATTTCATAATTACAGAAGAGGAACTAAATAAATAATTTTATTTTCTTTTAAAAAACAATAAATAATTACTAAAAATATAAATAATATCAAAAATATAAATATCAATTTATGATAGAGATGTTTATTATTAATGATGCTACATACCTCTAATATTTCTAAAAATGTATAACAGAAGAATATATTTTAAAGGTGAATGGAAATGTTAATTTAATTTAATCATTTAACAACACATTCATATCATAAATCAAAATATTTTGTAAATGCACACTGGATAGCCTTTCGTACTAAAACCACTCTACAGTATAAGCTATTAAACGTATGTTAATATATGAACAAAAAATAAATTCAAAATAAATCTAAACTTATGTAACAATTTAAAATTAGAGTAAAAATATTATAATAGTAACTTATAATATTTAAAAAATTATAATAAGAATTTAAGGTGTTGTCATACAAGTTACATAAAATAAAAGGCAAATATAACTCTCGGAAAGAAGAAAACATTTCTTAACATACTAATTTTGAGACATTCATAGAGCTAAGCACACTCATCACTATAGATGATTCACTTTCTTCAGGACGAGATCGTTTTTGAGCTCCAAGAGTTCGAAGAACAGATAAAATGTTCCTCAAACCAAAATCATAATGTACCTGTAAAAATTACAAAATGGTTATAATATAAACTAATGAGCTGCGTTAATTTCCTCAAATGACAGTCATGAATTTCTTTTGAAGCATTAAATAATGGACAAATAATTAATAATAATGTATGATTCAAATTAATATATATCTAAATTGCATTCATGGATACCAAGGAATCCCTCCTGTACCCAGCTATTTCGAGCTATAATAGTGTAATTAGGCATTTGTCATAATCAACTCTGTCAACTGATAAGGAAATTAATTTTCGTATACATAATATAATTCATGAGGTTTTCCAAGTATTTATAATAATTTTATCGAGAAAATTATTGTTGACGTATAATGGAAGAAATAAGTAAGCTTCCATACAAGAATAGACTCGTTATTAAACAATAAAAATTTATAGAAACAAAATTTGAATTTCTTTTCCATTTGAACTTACAATAAAATTTTCTAAATTTTATATAAAAAAATTAAAAAAAAACTATGTTAAAAGAACTTGTAATTTTGATTTCTTATTGAATTCTCCCTTTTTTTTCACAAAAAAATGAGAAAATCTTCAATTAAAGTGAAACGTTCCTATGTTTAAAGTTTTAAGTAAACTTGAAATACTATTATTTACTATAACAATATCAGAAGTTTTTAAAAAATTCATGGTTTTTAAAGGGAAAAGTTCCATTGTGTATTTAAAGAATTTTCTAAACAATTACAATATTTTCTGTATCTTCGTAAATCAAGTACGGGGAATACAAATACATTACTAACGGTATGCTAATAATATTATGAATACAGGTTTTTAAATTATTAACTATAAAATAGAAAATAAATATAAGTGCAAATATTTTATCAAAATCATAAAATACTAAGAAGTGTTTTTCTTATTGGGTAAAAATCTGGTATTTCATTGTACTGCTATTATGCTATTATCTTAAAAAGATTTATATCATTTAATAATAATTATACTAATAACTAATATAAAATAATAGTTAATAAAATAATGTAAAGTAATGAATCACCTGCTTCGTCAATTGTTCTTCACAAAGTTTATATAAAACAAAGAACTTTCGAGCAAGCACAGTGTTTTCTTGAAAACCACAACTGGCCAGCTTAACTCTTATAATAATCTAAGAAAGATTAATTTTTATTAAAAAATTATGTAATTTGATTTTTAATGATAACTTGCAAAGGTTAATTTCATACTTGTCTATCAGGAACCATCATAGCAACACTTCTGAACATTACTTTTAAGTTTTCGGGTAGCTCCTGCCTTCCAGCATAACCAGGATTCTAAAAGTAAAAAAACACAATTGTAAATATCTTTGAAACAAGTCTTAATCTTCAAAACTTTCAATTCTTTTCATATAAAATATCACGTTATTTAAAGGTAATGAACATAAACGATAGGTATGAAAATTGTAGTAATTTTCTTATTTTTAATTTACTATTTTTCATAAACAAATATAAAAATTTAAATTTTGTAAAATATGCAAAAATAAATTCAGCTCAGAAAAATATTAACAGCTAAGGATTATTTGCAAATATACATATATTATCATATTAATATAACATTTCTGCTTAACAGCAACTTGTTTGAAATTATTCCCATAAAAAAAGAAGAATTTATAAATTTACTTTCTTAGCAATACGTGTAATCAAGCATATTAAACAAAATATAATTTGTATAAAATGAAGCATAAATTATAATAAATTTAACTATTTAAAACATAAAATATTTACCATTGTAATAAATAAGCCAAATTCAGGATTTAAATCTAATACATCACCATCAGAAAATAAAAACTCTTCTTTCTTTTCTTTTCTTGCAGATAATACGATATGTATTTGCTGAGCAGCTACTGATAAAACAGGTAGTTCAATTCTGTTGAACTCATCAAAACAACCCCAAGAGCCAGACTGTGCTAAACCTATGAAATGTTTAAAATATATTTTTAAATTTTAATAATATTTTCGAATATTTCATCAAACTTCAAAATTTTAGTACATTATAATGATTTTGACGATAGAAGTAATAAAAAAAACTCTTTTTTCACGGGGCTGATCACAAATATAATCAACACAATGCTAAAAGTTAAAATATACACATCACATAAAATCATATTAAAAACCAGAGGTAGCTGTTCAAAAGTTAGATATTTGGTTATCAGTTCAACAGTTCATGACTTCAATACTAATCTGAAAGAGAAAACGTGCAGTGAAATCCGGCCAAAAGATTCAGAATACGTTCAGAATATAAGTCATGGTCGAATTAGCTTTCGTGATGAAAAACTGACTAGAAAGAGGCAAACAAACTAAGTTATATTAAAAAGTGGTCAATAGGAAGCAAACAAAAAGAATAAAATTAACAATTTCTTCTAATGACAAAAATATTATTATGATACATTTTTATAATGTATATTTCCTTCCACAACAAAAATTTCTTTCAAATTTTAATATTGGTGGTTTAAAATAAGTGATAAATAATTTGAAAGTGAATTTTATGCAATGTCATTTAGCCAGTAGTAATATATATTTACTGCTGAAAAAATTAAACTATTGATAACTTTTACTTTTTCTAAGTTATTAATATTTTATAATAAATTTCAGTTAAAAAGAAACAAAAATAAAATTTATAAGCTATATATGACTCTGAAAATTCAAATATTTTTAAAATATGAATGCATTGTCTTTGAATACTAATTTTATTAATTTATTATTAAATAAAATTATATGTATTTTATAATAGTATGTACAATTCATTTCATCCCCATAAGCAAACATAAAAAATTTCATACTTTAATGAATACTGGTTTACAACATGAGATTAATTCAAAATGATAATGAAATTCCTAACATTAAAGCCGATTAAAAATTATCGCAACAAAATTAGTGTGCTAAGTAATTACATATATTTGTGTTAATAAATATATGTAATTACTTAGCACTTATTATTTAGAAAAGTAGTTTAAAATAATCATATTAAAGGTTATATTTTATTTTGAAAAGCCTTTTTTCGCATGATGAACTATAACTGAAAAAATTATAGGAATGAAAAATCACAGAAATCATAAGGTCACATATGTGACTGTCAAACAATTAAGGAATTATAATATAAATTAAGAATAAAAATTTATGTAATTATGCTAGAATTTTTCCTCGAATAATTTAAAGGAAGTAACATTTAAATTAAATCTAAGCACATTTAAATCTGTTAAATTATAATTAATGATATAAGCTATGTATACAAAAAATAGCTTTCGTTAACTGATTTTTATATATTTATTCCATGAAAAATTTATCAAGAAATATTTTCTCATATAATTGAACGAAAAAAGTGAAATTAGACTATATAAGCATTATATATTTATACGACTTATAAAGTAAAATGAAAAACAGAATTTTTGGAAATATTTTTCGCTAATAACGTATTTCATCTACTATTAGGTTTCATATTATGTTTTTTAGTTTGAAAGAACACGGTAGATATTAAATAACAAATTTCAAAATATTAATGCAGAAACTCAATAATAGTCTGAATATTATTTTATTGGTCATATAGCAGCAAATTATTATATTGAATTACTTTATTGATAAATAAATTAAAAGTTTATGTCAAATCCATAAAAAACTAAATTTAAAATAATCTTATCAAGTAGCACTTTGAGAAAATGTTAATGTCAACACTATCGTTCGTTTCAATTATTAATTAAAAAGTAAAAAATATTTATTAATTCTTGCAAGTTAAAAATTCTCCATTGACATTATAATATTTTCAATTAAAATCCTACCACAAACTAATGAATCAACTATAAAAATAAACCTTTTTTAAAAACCAACGACGTAATTATTAATTTTTCCATTTAATGTATCGTGAAAATAATTAAAATAAATAAAACATTCACATACTTAACTATACATGTTATTTATTAACCAAAATGTAAATTTTATGAAAATAATTTTAATAAAATACCTTTATAAATTCGCCCAAGTCCTCTAAAATCCATTTGATCAGAACAGTTGAATACTACAACATATTTTCCGAGTGCTTTTCCCATGTCTTTTGTGGTTTCAGTTTTACCGGTACCAGCAGGGCCAGCCGGTGCACCACCCATACTCATGCCTAAAGCCTGAGCTAATGTTATGTAGCACCTGTGAAATATATATATATATATATATACATACATACATACATATGTATGTATTTCTGTATAATTTTACGGCAAAAGTCTTCAAAAATAGTTAAAAGTATTCAAAACTATTGTGAAGTATTAAATGTTTTGACCTAACAATCTGACTTT
>JAPDSC010160474.1:0-29137 GCA_026290005.1 Latrodectus geometricus
AAAAACCTCCTTAGCTTGAACTTTAAACCTTATTAATAATGGTACTATTAATGAAAACTAGTTAGCTTTTACCAGCGTTATAGTTACAAATTTTATTACTAACTGTGAGGAAACATCATTAACTAATATCTATTATCTGAAGATGACAACTAAGGTTGAAACATTCGACTTAATGAATTGTTAACAAGAGCTTCAGTATTCTTACGTCATAATTTTCAACCGTTGGTAGTTACTGAATTTCATGTCGAAAGACATTACGATTGAGATAAATCCTTGAAGAAACACTATGAAGAAGTCTTTTGTGAGACAAAAATATTACGCGGCGAACCACCTAAAACGAAAGACAGAGTTTTTTTTTTTTATGATTTCTGTTCACAATCTCACTTTGATGCTTCGATTTTGGAATTGCTCTTTAAATTTAGAAAGAAGAAAATTTTAAATGTTAAGATTTTTTTCTTCTTGCAATTTTCATCTTTTATCTAAGCTAGAAGAATTTCTTATACACATATTTGCATATATAGTTCACTGTAAGTCTTTGAGTTATTAATTAAATATTTAAATTCATTCGAGAACAATTTCTACCGTAATACTTAAACTGTGAAATAAAATATAAAACCATATATTTCTTTTCGTTTCATTCTCTAATTTAAAAATAAAATTAGCATCTGCAACATACTCAATAATAAATATTTAAAATATTGAATGAGTCGAATTAATATAATTATTCAATACTACTGTGATCATAGAGAAAATATTTTGATTTACAAAATTCTAAATTAGCTGTGATTATTTAAATATAATTATAACATAACTATGTATTCACAAATATTGATCCAAAGTGAAGGATGCGAAATTAATTTATATATAAATATGTGCAAAATTTAATATATGTTCAGTGTTTGAAAGTGAAAATAACTGTTCCTCATCAGAAATTTCGGTATTTTATACCTCTGTTTTATAACTATACAATATATATTTATTGTCTATCTGTATTTCATTATTACAATTTAATTATAATTTCCATCAAAGAAATAAAACCTCAATCTATTATCTAATGGGCAGTATTATCACCAATATGAGGCCTAGCATTAAAAAATCACCCATTGCGTTTATATTATACCATAATCCGTAAATGTATGTTTCAAAACTAAGAAATATTACCTAATGATTATTATGAATTGGGCGTAAACTATTATTATGTTTCAAATCTTTATTTATGATTATTTCTCTTATCAGAGTCTAACATTTTATTTCGTCTGGATCATATATGTAATTAACTGTTCTTACTATTTTAAGTTCTTCATTATGTAACATTTATAATTCTTCTAGACTATAGATAAATGTTTTTATATGATGGTGTAGCACAAGACGAACTGGACGTCGTTAGAGAAGCATAAAATATTTACCACCCACTCTGTACGAAAGAAACACCTTAAGCCTAGAAATTATCCCCTTGTTTGAAGTATACATTAACCAAAGTTTGTATAATATTAGGCCTAATTGATGGTGTCTGCTTGCGCAAGTTGTGTTCTTGAAAATAATAAAACACGCAAATGGAAACAAAGTATTATTTTTTATTCTTTTATGTTAATTTTCCTTTTGATCAAAAGGAAATGGTTTTATTGCATGCTTAATTTGAATTATCTTAATAATGGCAGATTAGTGATTTCAGTTGACGTGCATCTCAATAAGTAAAACCTAATTTTATTACTTTGTCCAGCACGCTTTTTCGCCAAGCTAGCTGCTGAATGTGAGTGTGTGGTTAACATATTTTGCCATTTAATAATATGTTGGTTTGATTTCCTTTTTGTGGTTTTTTTAATCTGTTTTAAATTGTAAATGATTATCAAGTTTGCTTTCGTTTATAAAAAAAGGTAACATTGAGCAACAAGCATTATATTTTGCTTACATTTTATTCCAATCTTGTTGTATAGTAACTGCAAATAAAAACTTTTACATACTTATTTAAAGTTATTATACACAGGTTAATTCTAAATAAAGACTTTATTTTTCTAAATAAATACCTTATTATTAAATACTATATTATTTTTTTGCCGCCCACCCTGTCGAGAGATTAGAGTGCTTGACTGCAGGGAAGGGAAGGTCCTGGGTTCGAATCCCGATTCGGGCATAAATTTACATTCTTTCTCTTTCTATTCTACCTATTCTATCCTTGTATAAATGGGTTGCGAATGGTTGCTACCCAATAAACGGGTACCTATGATATGTGTGTACTGAGAAAGTTAGACTCCACACCAAATTACGGTTCAGTTGGAAAAGTGGAGCAGCGCACCCCATACTGACAGCCTAGATGGCATAAGACAACAACTGTCTTTTTTATTAAAGCCTTAATTGTCACGAGAATATGCATTCTTCTCGAAGTAGTTTGATAATTCTTGTCTCAAAACATATCAATGACACTATCAGAAAAAACTAAATTTACATAGTCAAATAAAATTAGAGATGTAATTTCTTTTTTATCTTAATTATTTTTATAGCATATACAAACATAAAGGAAATAAAGTCTCTTTTTGCACTCAATTCAATTTTGTTTTTGAAAATCTCTTAAATGGATTTAAAGCGGAAAAAAATAAAGTGTAAAACAAAATAAACTTCCTGCTACGTATTTATAGTAATTAACTTGCACACATTTTCTTAAAAATTTATTATATTAAAAATAATTATATAAATTAAATAAATAAATATAAAGTGTATACATGATTAAGTAACAACAGTCAAATATATCAGAAGCGTAATAATGATATGTAAAAGAAAACAATGATCACATTCCCAGCTTCTTTAAGGAAAGTTTGTAATAATTGTTTTCCTGCAACACCTTAAAAATAAAAATCAAACATTTCATCTACAAAACATAAATGTTAAAAGTGGCTATATACCAATAAAAAGACCAATAAATAGACATCGTGGCTTAGAAGTTAGCGCTTTTCTGAGCGAAAAATACCAAGTTCGATCTGTCACTGATAAATAGTAGGAAACGGATGTTGCGTTTCTGTTTGCATGTCTGTCGTGGTGGATGCTTGGGAGTTTTCTTAATTTTCTTTTTGTGGTATTTGAATACTTACCGCTTTTATGGAAAGCCCTCCTATAAGACAGTTTCCGCAGTGGACATTAAAATAACTTACAATAGTTATTTTAAGCCGTGAAGTGCGTACTTTCAAAGAGTGAATACATATAGTAACAATTTATATTTGTAAATGGCCGCCTACCCTGTATTGGTTAGCGTACCTGACTACGGATGGGGAGAACTTGGGTTCGAATCCCGGCTCGGGCATGGATGTACTTTCTCATTCTTTCTCTGTGTTTCTTATCCTTTCCTGAGATGATGGAGGAATGTGGCCCGCCCTATGAACGGGTTTGTGGTGGTGTGACGTGGGTAATGCTACTCGCTACTGTGACTTGGCTCACAGGTGCTTACCTGGTAACGCTAAATGAGTAGCCATTTCTAGCCTTGCTGTGGCGAAGAGTTGATCACCCAGTGCCCCCCCCCCCCATTAAAAAAAGAATATTTGTATATTTTTCTTACTTAGATTGAAATTAGTTATTGAATTTCATTTTACACGAATGTAATAAAACGTTTTTACTTATGCAATAATGTAATTTAATGTCGTAATACAATGTACATAATTCAATTCATTGTATGTAAAACATAAGTGAATGGCTTCTTCTAAATATTTGTAATCAATATCTAAGAAGAATATATGTATATAAAGCATTCATCCAAAGGAGCATTCTGGCTCCTAAAAATCGACTAACAATGTATACAACTCTGTCACAAAGATTATTGCCTTTTTCACAATGAACTTAGCTTGAGCCGAACTCTTTTCCTACTGGATAAATATTTGCCAATATAAATAGGAGCTTTAGACGGCGGAGAAAGGAGGAACTTCTTCCTTCTTACTTTCGAAACAAAGACTTCCCCTGAGCTTCTTCTCTTCGTAGAGTTCCGTGCACCTAAAAATAGGGTAGCTGAAATGAAATGAAAATGGTTCTCCATACAAAAAGCCATGATAGCGGTTGAAATAATCGACCTCCTAATGCCTTCTTCTCTTGAGAAGGCTGCTGGGTGGGTGGGGGAGTATTGAATCCTTCTTCTTCTTTGCGCAACTCCTTCTTCTCACGAGAAACCGTCATTTCGTGTCATCTTTTCACCCACCCCCTTTTTTTTCTCCTCCTCCTTTTGGAGCATCTTTACTTGCGGCACGTATGTATTTTTCGACTTTTCATTCGTGTTCTTCTTTTTTTTACCTTTCCCCCCTTTTTTTTGTTTTCTTTCGCCGATACGGGAATTTGTAGCTAGACTGTGCCTTTTCCACGTCTCAGTGAACACGATTTGAAAATTTAGTGTGCATTTGGATACATTTCCGTTGCGGCATTTTCCCTTTTTTTCTTATCCTCTAGTTTTTAGCTTATTTGGACCACTGGCTGGATTTATAAGGAAATGCAATGGGGGAAAAATCTGATGAATGGGGAAAAAACTTCCCTAAAAATTGCTTAAAAAAAGCTCCATGTTGAAATGCAGTGTTTCAATTTGAGCATTGTGTTTTCCATGAGATTAATCTCTGCGTGGTCATGGAAGTAATAGACAAATACACATTTAGGGAATACTCTATTCTTATCTATTTCATCTAAGAAAAATTTATTTAAAAAAATTCTTTTTTAATAAAAATGGTGACTTTTAGTTCTATTTGTCATCAAACCTTCTAGATTTAACGCATGCATAATAAGCACTGTATCATGTACCTAGGAATTTACAATACTGGAATTAAAAGTCAGGTCTTTTTTCAACAAATCTGAAATTCTCTTATGATTTAAATCAAATCTGAAAATCTCTTATGACGGAACAGATGCCTTACCACATAAGCTTAAACTTTCTATTTTGTTGAATAAGGTTTATTTAATTCGGCATAATTTAAAACACTGAATACAAAAAGAAGGTTATTACAAAGAAGAAAAGATGAAGTTATTTGCTACCATTTTAAGACATTTAATTTAATAATTGCTCTAATGAAATTTTATTGTATAAGAATAATTACCATCGGTATAACCATAAAAATAACCAAATTATGAAAAAGGTTTTAATCTTGTGATTAAAACTGAAATTAATTATTTATTTTAATCACAAGAAAAACCATTTCTGTTCTTTCATGTGTATATACATGAATATAATTCTAAAATGATTCATAAAACTTAACAAAACTGTCTAATAATTAATTGCCAAATAATTTTTCTGGACAATGTATTATATAGTTACTATAACTAATTGCTTATTAATCATAAACATTAAATATATTTTCTATGCTTATTGACAAAGACTGAAATAATAGAAAAGGGATATAATGTAAATATTAAATAGAGTTAGTAAACAACAATATGTTATTTTGTGGCTGTATATTATTTTAATAAAATACATTAGATTAATGTTTTTAATTATGTTAAAAATTTCGTTTACTAAATCTGTTCTAATTGAAGGGAACATTACGCAATGTATTTGTAGATACGAATAATTTATTTAGAAAGAATTTACTTCGTTCTAAATGAGTGGTTAACACATAAATTTAAAGTCCAAATTTAAGTTTGAAGTGACTCAAAGTTTATGTACTGTATAATTTTTTACTATGCCGGAGTTTTAAGCCGAACAGAATATTTGCATTTCTTAAGATATTATATATTAATTTATTATATAACAGAACTTAAGTTTAGTCAATTTAAATTATATTGTAACTTATTTCTAAAAGACTATTAATATCGACTTTATATTTCCATTTTAATTTAAAATGAGAGAACAGTGATATAGAATATTGATCAAGATGTCTGGTATTTTCCGTCTGTTTCCTTTAGTATGGATTTAAATAATGTGATGTTACAATTGGAAAGATTCTTTTAAGCATACATAGTAGTTAGCTTGATATTTCTTAAAACGTTTCTAAATTGTCTTGGCTTAAAATTCTTGGGTATAGTTGCATGGAAAATTACTGTAATTTATTTCCTTACAATGATCAGTAATATTTTAGAATTTCATCTATATATGGTCTCAGTTTTGCTATTTTAGTGCATTAATTCAATAAATGACGAAATATTCTATATAAATATTAATTATATTCATGAATAAATATGTTCAAAGCTTCGGTCCATAGTAATAATATGATCTCGTTTCTAAAATCTTGAAAGACGAAAATATTGAAAAGCCCTTATGTAGGTTAAGAGTTACGTAAAAACGTCTCTGAACTTTTGTAGCCATTATAGTTTGCAGCTTATAGATACGCAAAAAAATATTTACGTTTTCGAAAAATACTAATTTTTGATTACATTTGCAGTGTATGCATTTTATAAGAAAGTTTATATTAGGTTGGGGAAAAAGTAATCCATTATTTTTCGGTAGACGTCTGTAGTGATCGTTATCTCGTAAGATATCTATCAAACAATTTCAGATTTATGTTCGTTGGAAAGGTGTCATTTGACACTAAAATATCATCTTGCGGTTTTTTGCTTGATAAATTCAGTTACGAGTACAAGGTCTTAAAAATGGAAGACAACAAACAGAAAATTTGATACATTTTCGTTTTTCTCTTGTAACGGTGAAAAAGATAGCCGGGTGGCTAAAATTGTGAAAGGTGTTTATCGTCCTATATAAGACTGTAACAACCAGTTACGTACAATTTTGGTTTCGTCGATTCCGTTCGGGTATTTTTGATGTTAGAGATGCACCTCCCATGTGGATACAGCATCGTCGAAAATGCCTATAAAATATCAAAAATGATCGAAGTTGACCGCATGTCAGCAGTCGTAACGCGCAAGACCTAAAAATCTACATCAAAGCTTGTTTAAACCTTTTTACAAAGTGAATCCAAAAGAAGTTACATAAAGTTCACGTAAAAATAATGGATTTCTTTTTCCCCAAACCAATATTTTGCCTGACTTATTTTTCGAAGTTCCATTTCCTAATTCTATCGCAAAAAAATCTATCTATTCATTTAATATTTAGAAAACTATGCTATTGCATCCTTCCACGAAAAATCCTATTATACTTAAACTTTATCTTGACAGCCATAGAGGAATAAATATATAAATGTCTACTTTAAAAAAAAACAATTTTCTCTTGATTTTTATAAATTATTTATATTTTCTGGAGACATTTATAGTTTGGAGAGCTATGTCCAATTTGCCTATCTCTTTTTTAATTTCGCAAGAACTATCCACAAATTTATTAAAACTTGTCAATAGTTTTTGCAAAGGATGTGAAATCATGATCGATCTTACAGATTATCTTATTATTTTAAGAGTTTTATTATAACAACAGTTTGTACCATTTTTATTCTGAACATTTTCACCTAAATCTTGGCAATAAGCCAATTTTTCATTTAAAATTTCAATACATTAAAAATAAACATGGAACATAAAATGAAGATAATTTCAGGTGAAGGATTTTTAAGTATCTCAGTTAAATCTACTCTCTCTTGTCTTTGACAAGTTAGATTTGAAAATGACAAGATTACATTGAAATTGTTTTAATTGGATTTTAAAGCACTTTACTCTTTATAAGTAAAATCTGTTTAAAAACTCATGTTGAAACGAAAAGGGAATTTGATTCTGCTTCCTTCATTTTTAACTTGAATCTTTATTTATATAAACAAACGAATTTCATTTTTCAATGGGCGTTGCCAAACGATGAAATTGAAATATATCGAGATTTGTCAGCCATGTAAGAGAAAAATGTATAAATCGATTTTACGTTGGTTCATGTTCCAAAAAAGAACTATTTTCTGAAATGTATTATTTTGTTAAATGAGTAGTAAAAGACTTTTGTGTGTTATAAATAAGAAATGGTTTAGACAATCATTTTTTGACTCAATATTTTTTTAGTAGGAATATTTATTCTTTATTTATATTTTCAGTATTCAATGTTGCATTTTTTTAATGAAATATCTTAATTCTGAGACAAAATTGTTTCTTTCCTAAAGTTTTTATATTTACATTCATTTTACTTTTTTTATTGCTTTTATTTTATTAATATTTGTAATAATTTTTCTTCATTTTTTAAATATGTTATTTTTAATAAAGGAAAAGAATAAATTACATGTTTCTTTAAATTGATTTCTTTTTTAAAATAAATCTAATTTTTTTTATGGAAATTGTTAACTCATAGCAATTTTTTTATTTACAGGTAAGACTTTGATAATGAAACATAATTTGGTTATTGATTATTAATTTGTCTTTAAAAGGTAAGTTAATTTTGTATCGTAATTAATCATTCAGTTTAATCAATTTTTTGTAATTTATTTGGATCATAAAGCATTAAAGACTTTATATTTGTAATACAATACTACTCTACATTTTTACTTAACATGTGCGGCACTTACAAATTTATATGAATTTATTTGAAAATTAAATTTAGAATGGTATTTTATAATATCTGCCTTTGGAAACCAACTATTCATGCCAGTGTTCAAAATGATTTTTTAAAAAATCATTTTTCAATAAACTAAATGTGTTATTTAAATAAAATTAAACAACTTTTGTTTTGAAATATTTTCGCGTAGAAAATATTTATTAAAAAAAGTAATTAAATAAATTTTTAAATTGAATTTTAATGTAACTTTATGTTATATCTTTTTTCTTACTCATAAAATACTACTACAACTATTATTTGCATCTCATACATATTTTTCGGACTAAAAGAGTTATTTGATTATTATTTTTCACAGACTAAAGCAAATATTTCATCGTGATTTACGTTTTAGAAATTTTTATTCTAATCAAAATTTGAAGTTTCGGTTATTTGAAAAAAAAACTTCTTTTAAATGTTTATTTTGAATTAAATACTACTGCCATAATTGTAATGGTGTGTATTACAAAAGTAATAAGTTTAACCACATGTAAGTTATCTATTCTACATCTAATGTTTCTCTAACTTTTCCTAAACTTGAGCTCAGATATAAGTATTAAACTTCATTAGTATTGTTATTAACTGAAGTATTGTTATTATATTAAATCACTGGTACTATTTTTAAAATTGAATTGCTATAAAGACTACCATTAAATGGTAATATGAAGATTATCCCCAGATATTTCTATTAAACTTCAAATAAATATATTGGCTTTGGTCACATTATAGCAGTCTATTTCTGGCGAATTATTTCTGTAGACTGAAGCTGTTAAATGCAATTAATCACTACGTAATGTTGAACTACATTCAAATGACTAAGTTGACATCTGATCTGGCAGTCTTCACTCGCCCCTACACCTATGGAGGGGCATTAGACTTTATGGAATTTTAAACATGCTTTTTGTATTGTAAATCTTTTCTGAGTAACTGTCTTTGACTTCCGGAACTCAGGGTAATTTACTTTGACTTCCGGAACTCAGGGTAACTAACTTTGACTTCCAAGTCGTGACCTTCAGGTCACGAAATCAACGTCTTTACTCGCAAAGAAATAGCTAGTTAAAAAATGAAAATTTAAAAAGTATTTTACGAATGTATTTAAATTATGATATTTAAAGAAAATAAGCGTCTATATGTGTAACTGATCTATTGCTATAGTTAAAATAATTGATTTTTCCAGAGGAGTTAAAATAATCTATGGCCATATTTAAAGAGAGGGGCTTTGAGAAAAGGTTCGCATTTTTTCAATTGCATACATGATTTTAAAAAATGATTTAAATAATAATAAAAATGTATCTGATTCAAAATGTTTATTATAAATTTAATTAATCATAAAAATAACTGTATCATAATCATATCCTTTTTTACATTATCGAGATTTTTTTTCAATGAATTCAAAGCATGGGCTATTCTTAAACATATTTACTTATAAATTATTTAAACATATCAGTCCTTGTGTAATGTGAGAAAAATAAACTGAAACATAATTGAGGATATAGTAAAATAGAGGCATCCAACTAAAAGAAAAAGGTTGAGTTGAAATTGAGTGATCCAAAGGAATGGATTTCATCGATCTGTAACCCAAAATAAGTTGGGATTCACATTAACTAATTGTGCGCCAAAGCAAAGGTAATTGTCATTTCCATATCTATCATTATTGCGAAATTATTAATTATTACATACATTTTATTGCTTTTTCTGGGAAGAGAAAATTATCATTATGTTCTGCAATATTAGTGAATCGCAACTGAATCAATCAAATATATATTCTGTTACATACCTTATCATTGAAAAATTTCGTATAATTTTAGATTTGCTAACTATAAATATTTGAGTCATAGATATTTAAATTTTGCAAAAAGAATCTTTTTTGTTCATTTGACTTACCACTTTATTTCAAATATGAAATAATTTTTTTTAGCTAAAAGACTAAAATGATGTAAAGTGCTTGTGATTATGTGAAAAATTACAATTTATAATTTTTCAACTATATTTTTTCTTTTTTTTTTACAAACTATATTTTTATCCTTTTTTTTACCGTCTGTAATATTTACATTTTAAAATTATTTATAAAATTTTCGGTCTTATAATTAATTTCATAATTCAGAATATTATATTTTAAGAACCTAAATGCGTGCTTTTTAAGAGTCTTTAAATATTCAGTAAGTGTATATGGGAAAATATAATTAAAATAATTCACTATTTTAATAATATTTTCCTAAAAATTATTTTAATAATTTTTTATAAATATAAATAGTAAAAAATATTATTTTTATGTAGTTGCGTGTGTCTTTAACCTTTAATTTCTGTTAATAAAAACTATTGATTGAAATTAACACTTCTTAATGTTTGTATGAATAATGTAAAAAGTGAATATACATATAAGTTGTAATTTAAAAATCATAAATCAAAGAAGAAACTATATAATTTAATACCAATAAGACAAAATATTAAATGAAAAACAATATAATACAAATATAACAAGCGAAAAGTCATAGGGACCATGTCTTCTCATCAAAGGGGAGATGGTCAACTATGCAAATAAAACACTCTTTTCTGACCAGCACGAAAGACAAAAGTCTAAAATTATTCGTGCTGTTCCCCCGAAACGTGTTTGTATAAGAAGAAAATGCAACTATACCAAAATTGAAATAAATGGAATCAAAGTAATGCATTGAAAAGTAAGCAAAGCAATACAATGAGAAATGTATATCAAACACAGAAAAATATTGTTGCCAAAAGTAATAAGAAAAGTTACGAGTTAAATTAAGAAGTTAAAGTAGTTTATAGTTTTTAATGTTGATTAAAAGTTAAAGTATAATTAAAGTGAAACGAAATGTTTTGGGGATTCTTGTATAATGTTTGTTGGTAGATATTGTGTATTTGCTTTCTATTTTCTATACATTGTATTTACTGCTTTATATATATATATAAAATAATATATGATGCATTGAATCTATGGAAACACAGAAATCGTAAATAATATAATTATTTATGTAAATAACATATTAAACTTATGTCGATAATATAATAAGCTGATATGTATACTAAGAGAATTTATATTTATTTTTGTGAAAAACGCCAAATTTTAAATATTTTTAAAATATTTAATTTAAATCAATTAACTGCATATTTTATATTCACATCAAGGCCATATTTTAACCAAAAAAAAAAAAACCCTCTAAAATTTATAATTTTAATTCACTATTCAGTCAGGCTCTATCCTATCAAACAGAATCTTCCTATAGTTCAAAAATATTGTATTCCATTTAATTTATGTTAATTTTTTTTTCATTGTTGTGCAAAAAGTGGAAAATTCCGTTATTCAATTTTGTTTATCTGCTTGAAAAATAGTATATAGCACCTCTAACAGCCTATTTACTAATTATGCTAAATTTGAAAGTCAATTTAATATTGTAGAAAACCTGTATTTTTAAAATATTCAATTAATAAATATTATTTAAAAATAATAGGTTTTTACAAATCAATATATAATTTTTAGATGAATAATTAAAATTATAAACATAGAGAATCAGCATTTCATAATAACTGTTAAGGTAACACAAAAAATCTGAAGAAGTAAAATTAATTTAAAATTTTCTGTTTATGTTCTATTAATTATTCAAAAAATTGCGTATATATGTCTTATATAATATTTAACAAATAATTTCTAAGTATTATTGAAACATCCTTTTAGTTTAAAAATAAGAAAAAGTACACAATTATTAAATTCCAAATAGTAGTTTAATTGGTTACTTATTAATAATAAATGAACAAATATTTTTAACAATTTGCCTAATTGGGAAATTTAGATTTTATTTTAACTAAAAGTAATTAATTTAATGAAAAGTGAGATTTTTGTTATTTATGAAACTGAGATATGTCGATTCTCTGAAATGTCGTGGCCGATTCTAAAAGAAAATATTTACAATTATATTACAGAGATGTGCTTAAAAACATCATCCTTAATTGGATTAATTAAATTATTTGTAATAATTAAATTTTTTTATTGCTATATTATAAATTACTAATTTTTTGTATTCATTTACGAATTTTTTATTGAAATCATATTAATTGTAATTTGAAAAAAAAATTTAATTCACATTAAATTTTCAATTGAGAAAAATTACCCTTTGTATAAATATATTTTAATTGCTTCAAATTATTCAACATGGAAATTTTATGCTGCAATCTTTTTGAGTGACAATTAATTTCTTTTGAGTACGTTTCGGGAATAAAAATTAATATCTTTTATGTTCGAAGAATAAAATTAACAAGTCCAACTACAATGTGACAGGAAGTGCTGTTTGGTCTTTTTATTTTGCGATATCAAAAGTGTCAATCCATATTTAAGTAACCGGAAGTCCTCTTCGCAATCATGCATCATTTTAATTACATCCCAACCCTCGACTGCTCGTCAGGAAAGAAAGAGATCAAAGAAAACGCTCCGAGTTTGCTTCCGAAAATATTCCAGCTTTTCACCAGGAGAAGGGGGCTTAAGCGTTGTTCTTTCAAAAACTCGCCAAGAAAAACTTCCCAAACTTTGAATTAGAAGTTGTTCTTTGGAGTACAACGCTCTAGCTCTCTCCTCCTCCTCTTCTCCCCTTGCCGCGCTTTTCTCTCTCAACCCTCGCTTATTATTACGTCGCCCGTATTTATTTTTCTTTTGCGCCCCTTCTCCTTCCGGAGCGCCCCAACCACTACGTCACTTTTCGCTCCCTACGTCAGAGGGCGCGTCTCCTGACCAATCGATAGTGCCGCAACCCCCTCCGACGGCCGTGGACCCTCCCAAGGGCGGAGAGCGGGGGCGCCACTGTTCGCCAGTTGCTGCTCTCGATGGCGGGCGACCCCGGACTCTCCTGTCCTTTTTGTGGGGCGCATAAACCCACGTCTTATAATGGGAACCAGTGATGTGGCCGGCGATCGCAGTGTTCCAACCACCCCCGCTGCGCCCTTGCACACGACCACCGAAGGAGTGCGCCCTGGATTACCTCTTGGATTAATTCGGATTACGATAACCAGGCATTCGGGATAAACATTGGATTACTCTCTCAGTGTGATTTGTTTTTTCTTTCTAATTCCTTGAAGGTGGAATAATTGTTTGGATATATCCGTTGAAGTGTGTGTCACAAAGTTTCCAGTTGAGATAATATTTCAAAGTTCTTCCCCTCGCAAAGGATCTCCCGAAATCTGCGAGTGCACTCAAAAGTTCTTGAATTATTCTACCCCCGCTCTACTTTGTAGTGTGATACATTGTTACGTTAGTTCGTACCATTCAATTGCATAAATAACAGAATCTCCTTTACCCGCCATAATTATCACTCTAAGTCCCTTTTATTTTTGGAGGAAACATTCCCGATAGCATCTGTTGATATCCCTTCTCGATGACGCGATAGAACTGGTGACTTTTGTGGTTCGTGGAAAGAACTTGCTATGTTCAGCAAGCTTGTTGGGTTGAAATTGCATAGACCATAAATATTTCTTGTTGAATGTTTTAAAATGTCTTGAAGAGTCTTGTAAGTTTAAGTGACGTTGAAACTGTTCATCTATTTGAAAGCATTTATTGTGGGAAATTTGGCACAGACGAAACGACTGAATCGGGTTGAAATACGAAAATATTTTTTATACCTTTCAACTTGGAAGCTGCGCTTTAAATCTTTTAGGGGTTTTCTTTAAAGTTAGCTTTAAGATATTTTAATAAATATATAAACCAGTTTATCAATTGAAATAACTTTTAAATAACAAAATTAATTAATCAATTATTCTATGGTTGTTGCTTGGAGATTTTATGCAAAGTGCATGCTCCTGATATAAACTTTGTATAGATTATATTGTTCTTCGAAATAATCATACTATATTACTTAAGGAAAATTATTTTTAAACGTTACATTATTATAAATTTTTTTGGTATTATTCAAAAACCTTGTAAATATTATAATATTTTGAATCAAGTTAAAATATTAAACGAGCTTTATTCTTATTTTTATATTTAAAAAGTGATCAAAATATTGTTTTTACAGGTGCATTATTTATTTTAAAATATATACTTTTTGTTTGTAAATGATTATTTGGCAAAATCAGTTAATGATAGGTTAAAATAATTTTTTTCGTTTTGATTATTATACAATTCATTTAAAAATTATAAGTATAATGTTGAAACTTTTATAACTATTTACCTAATATAATGCATGCATTTAGCTCAAAATGCATTAATATCTCTTTCATGGATTGTGTACTTAACAATCAACTTCGTGTTATCGATTCTGCTTACTAATGGTTTAACTCGCTCACTTCAAAGTATTTAGAGTAGTAAAATATAGTTAATAATGGATTTCCTCTACTTAATCCAGTTATTCTCTGTCCTATTGTATTCTTACATGCGATTTGATATTTAATGAGGTAATGAAAGCCTATTTTCTTGGAACGAATAGCTGTCATTATGTGGTTGTCGGTGACGGTTTGACGATCGTAGTTTTATGAGAATCAGTCATCATGGATGTGGTACGAAACTCTAACAAGAGCGTGTCTCCCTCCGAATATGGTAATATATATAGCAGCAGGGTTGAGCAAGCAGTCGATGCTTTCATGGACAGGTTGGGTGGAAGGCTTGGCGAACTCGAGGTGGAGTTGCGATATGCTTGGAGGGCAGTTGACTTACTGTCCCAAGAGTATGTTAAGATGTGGGAAAAGTTGGAAAGATTAGAGATCTTGTTGTACGAGCAGCAAAATGTTATTACGCAGCTATTGTCAGTTATACGCAGCACTGGGGAAGACCCTGAGGAATTCCTGAACTCAAGAGGAGGCTCAGTTGTTGGCGATGTCTCACTGAAAGACAGGCTCCTTGGAAAACATCTTGGATTGGATCCTGGAGACTTGTCTGAGAGTGATATTCTTGGACCCTACAGTGCTCATGTAGAAGAAGTGAGTGAGAGCGAAGCTGGAGCATCTTCTTCTAAGTGGGAAAAGAATTATCCCAGGTTTCCTTTTCCTTCAAAATACATTGATCCTTCCACTGCTTCTGATACTTCAGAGTGGGAAGGAATGAGTCAAGGAAGTCCGAGGTATTTCCACCCGGATCTTTTGAACAGGCGAGAAATATTCACTGCTTCTGATTACAAACGGTATCGCGGTGGGTCACCTTGCATTAGTGAGAGAGATATAGAAGAGCTGGATCGATTATCGGCTAATCTCCACAAAGCAACAGCGTCTGGTACCAGCTCAAGTGCAGCAAGAGAGGTCTATAGAACTTTGAGTAATATTCGAAACAGCCCACTCCGCAGTAGAAGAGACCTCGGGGGCCTCGTCCCTGATACAGAAAGTGACTTCGAATCCGATAATTTGTCCCAGTTTAAAATTCCTACTTACGAGGAATTCGCAAAGTCTCTGGATGTACCAGGGGATGGAATTTCAAATTTAGATATACAATCAAATGCCGATTCTCTGAGATATACTCCTGACAGTACCATTAATGCCAAAAGTAGTGAGGATCTTAGAGAACCAATTTATGGGGCCACTTCATCTTGGGCTGAATCAACAAGCGGTGCCAGTCCTAAAAGGAGCTTACCAGTGGTATATAGTAATTATTCTCAGAGTGCCCAGTTGCCACAGTTACCGATAGATCGAAGTTCTGAATCTTCCAGTTACACTGATCCAAATTATTTAGGACATACGGTGGAAGAAAGACAAAAGGGGCATGCGTTAACACCTGTTACTGAGATTAGTCCTGAATATACATCTGACACCCCAGCTAATGGTGGAGATCGATCCTCTGCTTCGTTAGGTAATGTCGACAACCAAGCTGAGATTACTATATCCCCTGCTAGTCCTGTTGATCAGTCTAAAACTGTGAAAGCTGAAGTTCATTCATCAGAAAAAGGTAGGAAAAGTCCTTTTGCTGACAAAACTTCAGAGAATCAAACTGATATTAGCTCGGGTTCTTCTTATAAGGAAAAGACTCGTAGAAATAAGGAGTTACCTCAAATTCCCTATCAACCTTGTCGATTAAAAAAGTCAGAACTTTTATCTAGAACTGAACCTACTTATCGAAAAGGCAGTAGCAACACATTTCCACCACCTAAAGGCGTTTCTCAAAAAAAGGGTAAAAGTACCTCCCCCGCCCCAGGTCGTCGCAAACTACCGCAGCCTTACATTGATAAGTCTGGTAAAATAACATATGACAAATCTCAAGGTGTCAAACCTGCCACGGAAGAGCATTTTTCTAAGGCAGTAGCTCAAAAAACACTCGATAGTCATTCGCTTACTTCGGAAACCGTTCAGAGTTCAATGCAACAGTACGATTCAAGTCAATCGACATTTAATCAAAGTCAAGCAAATTTAGCTTACCCTGAAACAGAAACTCTTATGAGTGCTGGAAGTAACATAACTGAATTATCACCAGAACAAAACGAAGTAGCTAGGGATCTAGCTGAACCTACATCTGACTATGTGTATGATAAAATCCAAAATGAACCATACTATGATAAGAGCGATGGCCTAAAGGATAACCAAACATGCGAAGAGCTTCCAATTAATACTAGCGGTGAGAATTATCCTTCAAATTTTTATTCAGAGCCAAATTCCTCATATATAGCTGAGACATACGTTGAATATCAAAATCCTGAAACTTATGTTGAAAGTAATGAAGCCAACAGCAACGAATGGCAACAACGAGAACCAAACTGGTGTGACCCTCATGCTATTAGCCAATATCCTTATGAAAATAACGATTCGTTAAACGTGGGAGCTCCTCAATATGAAGGATACACTGAAGAGAGCCAAAACGCATACGGGACCAATGAGTACGCTGCGTCATCCGAAAATTACGATAATCAGTACAGTGAAAATCGTTATGATGAAGCCTATTATGAAAAAGAACCAGTCGATGTTACAGAATATTCTAAACCTCAAACATACTCACAAGAAAGCTATAACTACTACGCAGAAGGAGAAGCTGTAGATTATCCCAATTATCCAAATCAAGCTTCTCAAATATGTGAGCCTGAGCCTCCTTCTTACTATGAAAGTGAAATGCAGTATCAGGACCAGCCAGATGTTGTACTTACTCAACAAACTGAGCCGAGCCGAATGATACCACCAGAAAAACCTCTGCGTGAGCATGAAAAATTAGCATTAGCGAATAAAAGTGAAAGATTCACTGCGTCGCCACAGCACAAAGGGTACTCTCCTCATAAGTCAAGAAACAGCAAGCGTCGACAACGGCAATATTCCGATCCTGTTACTTCCTCAAGTGCTATACTTAGCCAAACTCAGGTGGTATCTTCAGGGACAATTACGCCTAATTCTAAACAGTTATCCAGCTCTGCAACGTCTGTTGCGGAAGATACTGCTTCGACGTCAGGTGGTGGAATATTCAGCGTGCTTTCCAATAAGGTTTCAAAGGGATATAAAATGATGAGTATGCCTACTTTGACCAAGAAAGAGACTCATGACGGTACTCCACCATCAGGTTCAAAGAGTGGTAGTGTGAGTAGTCTTTTCAATATTGGATCAACATTAGACAGCTTCAAAATAGGTTCTAAATCAAAATCTAGGTCTGACAGTGTCAAGAGCGAAAGTGAGCTATCTGTTTACGAAGAGCCACCAGACGTGGTCAATAGCTCGATTCCTTTTGCCACGCAACAGTCAACTGAGTCGTATCACACACAGGGCAGTATGGAAGAAGATCGCGATGTCTTTTACGGCGAACCGGAAGTTCAGGATAGTTATGAACCTCCTCAGCCACAGCAGGCTTATGAGAGCAGTCAAAACTTCAAGGAGGAAGTCAGCTATGCAGAAGAAGAGGAAGAATTCCAAGACACGTCGGAATATCCTGAAGATTATTACGATGCTCAGGAAAAAGTAGAGGAGGATGTGGAGGAGGAGGAAGTTCCTTCCGCCATCGTCGATGCCGAGAGGTCGGTTAAGTTTGCCGAGCAGGCTAAGAGAATCGCAGATCAGAGGCGGAAGAAAAGCATCGCCGCTGAGGAGTTCGCGTCTCTCTTCCAAACTGTCTCCAAGGTGAGACATCCCACAACTCAGCCCAAGCAGCATGCGGCCGAGGACTCCACCGAATCCGGGGTCCTGACGGCCAGCATGTCCAACGAATCTGCCGCGTTCTCTTGCGTCAGTGATAGCAGACAGAGCTCCATAGTCCAATCAGAGTATGGTAGTCTGGGGTCTATGGAGTCCGTTGTGCCTTATCAGGAGCGAGAAGCCGGTGCGAAGCAGGACAGTGCGTCCCTAGAGGGTGGACAGGAGTCAAGAACATCTGTGGAAGATGGGGTGTCCCTCCCCGAGACGGCCGAGGGGTCGGTGGTCAGTGAGACTGCCGGCTCTGAGGAAGCAGCGGGGAGCGAGGGTGCTCCAAAGAAAGGGAAAAAAGTGCAATTTGAGGAATCTAAAAGTCCTTCCCAGGAAGAAGAAGGAGAGGGTGCAGGGGAAAAGTCGAAGAAAGCGGTCAAGAGCAAGTGGATGAAGCTTGCGGTTCGTATACTTAAATCTTTATATATTTATATTATGCTTATAACTCTGCCTTCTCATTAGATTATTTTAATAATTTACTTTGAACATCATATGTGTGTCCGGCAATTTTTTCCTCTATTTGCAATTTGGGTTGCAGCATTTATTTCATTTTTATAATGAAAATTCATATTATTTTATAATTTTTCAATAGCGGAACATAAACAAATATATCTATATTTATCAGGAGATTGTTCTTCATTTTATGAGTTGATTTAATATTTAAATATCATTATAGTTAATCATTTCATTTATTAAAAAACCAATATAATATATTATTAATATTATAATTTTTTTATTATAAAACATTATTGAAAGTTGTTTAATGTTCTACGAAAATAATTTTAAAAGCTGTTCTTTATTTACCTAAATTGCATCTTTAACAAAAAATATTATTATTCTAGCAATAAATAAATTATTCCTTATTAAAGATATAATATTGAAAAATTATTAGGAAATAATTATCTGGAATTACGTCTTTATTTACTAGAAACGTAAATTTAAATTTATTGTAAAACGATTCACTTTGAAAATTTTGTTGCGTTATTTTATGCAATTTTCATATATTTTTTCTTTAATTTAAAATAAATATAAAAAGTTATAAAGAAAATATTTTACATACATTCAAAATTTAATATAGCAAATTAATTTGTGTATATTCTTAAATCCATTTATACCTAACACAGTGAAAACTAAAATATTTTGGATAAAAAGTATATTAATTAAATTGTAACTTTTGCAATTATTTTTCACCATCTGTAACATTTAGAAATTGATATAAATAAATTTTTATTGTGCTTTTTTTTACTTTATATTTCTTAAAAATTTTAAATTTTGGATTTGGTTTCTTTTTAATAGGCATTTATCCACATCCGATAAAAAAAAAAAAGTTCATTTTTTTTTAACAAGATTTGTAAAAAAATATTTTTAATGTAATTTTCTTTACCTTTAGAAAATGTTTTTAGTGATAAGCATCAAAATGTTTTCGTAATTTGGAATGATGTTATCTAAAAGTAAGATACTTTAATTTTAAAGCCCAGTTTTCACGTTATTAAATAGATTTTACAAAATATATATATTTTTCAATTTTTTTATTATCATCAAGGTTCTATTGATGATTCCTTCTATTTAGAGAAATAAGTGAGCGAAAAAAATGCATCTAGTTTTTATTTTCTTAAAAAATAGACATTTTTGGAAACTTAACTCCTTATTGTTTTATGTTTAGCATTAATAATTATAGATTTTGCATATTAATTTCTGTTTTCCACTATAATTAATTATTGGAGTAATTGTCTTCTTTTATTATGATCAGCATATTAATATGTAGTATGTGTCAGCTTTGATGTTTTGTTGTACAGAAATCTGTTGAAGTTTCTTACGAATTTCATTATTCCTTCATAAATGATGAAAAGTTATCAATGATAAATGTGTCAGTGAGGAATTAGAAATATAATGAAACCTTCAAGATTGCTTGAATAGTTATATTGTATAGTTATGATTAAATTGCTGGAACATTTTTAATTTGATTTCATACTGCTGTAAATCCATCAAAAAATAAATCTTTAGTTAATTTTAGAACTATTCAGTAGTAGCAAATGAAATGGCGCGAAAATTCTGAAGAAAACAATAAAATTAGTAATGGACTTGGGAATCAAACACACGGTTGCTATGACTGCGAAGTTGTAATTTCAGCACACATGTAACCGCTTCCATACATGCCTCGTTAGGATAACTAATCCTTGATTCTAGATTTCACGAATGCTGAATTATTATTATTTCACCCACCATTTTATTAATATTTTTTAAAACTAAGATTGAGGCCAATTGGCTTGAATAGCTTTTCTTAACACCCATTTCTTTCGCCAACAAGTTCTCTGAAACGGTTGGGATTTAAACCACTTTTCACCGGATTTTTACTCGAAAAACAAATGACGTAAATTATTTCTCTCTGAACGAACCTAGTAAATATCGATTAAAGGCGTAGTTTTCTCCGGAATTCTAAAGACCCAGATTCTCTATTTTGTTGCGTGGTAATTTAAGGGAATTTCACACAAGGTGGGCTTGAAATATTTTCTGTTTTCATAAGGGCATGGTTTCTTTTTGTAAATTAGTAAACGATTCATGAGTACTTTATAGCTTAGTGGAAGGATAGGTTTTCTGATGGGATATTTTAAGCTCCATTTCAATTGACGAAAATTTTAGACTCAACCCCATGTTGTACCGCAAGAAAAGAAAGCTTTTTTGCATTCTAGCTATACATATTAACATATGTTAGGATGCATGATTGGAAATTTTCCATGTTTCTTTCATTGAAATGTGTGGATACAGTCCTATATACATAGCACATGGAAAGCAATATACTGTAGCTGTTAAAAATATTAAACAATAACAATATAAGCTATATATATTAAGCTATATACCTATCAGACTCACATTACATGCATTTGTAGGGTAATAAAAAATTAGTACTGCATAAGTTAAATATAATTTAAATTAGAATGTGAATGTATTAGCAGAGAATTCTTAAGTTTATGCTGATTAAAATTAAATAGCTAAAAATATTAACTATTCTGAATGATTTTATGAAATAAATATTTTTTAAAAAATAATTCTGATACAAATATGATTAATATTTGCTTAAAGAGCTTTTTTTTTAAATTATTTTTTTTTTGATTATTAATAAATCAACTCTGATGAAGTAATAAACAATGTGTAGAATTAAAATTCTCATTACATTGTAAGGAAGGAAATATTGTCATTTTGTTAACCATAACGGGGTTGTTTCTTTCGTTACAGTTGAGATCATGTGTACGTCATTTTATTTCACTTCTAATTGGTCTGTGAGTAAACAAATAATCGTTTTCACCAATAATGTTGAATCTACAATTTTGTCCACCCATCAAAAACAAGTCAATTTGTGAGATTAGCTCTACAGGAAGCAATTTGACAGAAAATGTTGGCCAATATCTTAGTGGGATTGGTTATTTTATATATTATTAGAGATTTGTCTCCCTTAATACCGTTATTAAAAATAAATACTTATTAAATATTCAGTAAAGATAAATTTATTTCATGTAGCATGTAAAGAGCATTAAATATTAATATTTGATTGTTTATGAAAGCAATAAATATATCATTATCATCCACTTTATGGTTAGTTTAAATCGGCAAGGACGATTTAAATGTTTTTTTTTAAATATTTCCAGAGGACAATAAATTAACAGCAATAAATATATTTAAATGCGGAAGCCCTTTCTTCTTTACACAACAGATTGCAGTCTAAAAACTTCCTGCGCTAAGCCAATGTGAAATAAACACGAAGCTGAGTTTTGAAAATTTTTTTAACAAATGTCGTCATTTACTTTAGCTAAATAGCAGGCCGTGTATTTAGTTAATGTGATTTAGTGCCCCATTTTTTTCCCATCATCCAGCCAGATAATGAGAAACAAGCTCTATATCACACTGATAGTATTTATTCAAACCCTTTTATCGATGGTAAATATCGTCTGCACGATTTCGTGTATGTCTCGCATTTCCTTTTTAGGAAGGAGAACAAAAAATGAAGCCAAAAATAAAAAGTATATAAAAAAAGCAGTGTTTCCGCAAAAATAAATTGCCGGTGCCTATCTGATGAATTCACCTTCACTAGTTAATGTGATCATCTTCTTTCTGGTAGCATTAAGAATTCGCTTTTTTTTTATCGTTCTAATGTAACGTGAAAGAAAATCGTCTGCTTTGTCTTCATTTTATGTGTATTGTCGAAATTTTTTTTTTATCGATGAAGTGTATTTGTTTTGTTTTATGGCTCTCTAAATCGCTTTTTTACACTCTTTTTATGTTTTTAAAAATATCATAATTATTTTAATCATCCGATTTTTATTGACTTGATCAGAATTCTGACTATCACATTTGCTTTGAATTATTTTCAACTGTGCCCATTAAGTGATGTAGTTGAAAATATTATGCATGATTAAGAATTATTGCTTTACAAAAGTGTGTGCATATATTTTTGTATGCTTTCCTTTAATTACTAAATCAAAGAACGTTTTATCCTCACCATATAATGTCATTTTAAATTATTTAAAAATAAAATTAAAAAATGTAGAAACATTAACTATTTTTAATAATTATATGGGTAGTTTTGAATCATAAAGGACATTATATTAAGAATTACATTTATTAAGAAGGAAACTTGTGTTTAGTAATTTTACAGTAACGAAGGAATTAAATCAATCGCTTTTGGCAGAAATAAATCCAGATTTTTTTCCTATTGTTAAAAAATGTAAGGCATATTCAAAAGTATTTGTATTTCAACTGAAAAAACACCTGTAAATGATGTTATCATTTAGAGTGCCCTTATACTAATTAGTTTGTAAGTGAGGATTTCCAACTAGAAAAAAAAATCAAACATGATCTGTACTGAATAATTATCTCAAAAAAATATGCAGTTTAATATAAATAAACAGTATTGATCTCCAGACCTGAATTGAGCATGTTTGGTAAGCTTCATGTAGACGTATAACTTATTCAATCTTTCTTAAATACTTGCAATAGGCACAAGTATTTAACAAAAGCAGCAGTCTTTTAACAGACAGATTGTATCGCTTCTTATTATTATATAAGCAACATTATTTCTCGGAATAATTCCATTCTGTACTTTCCTTCATTAAGCTGGCACATTCAGTTTGTTAATTTTAAGTGCTAATTATCCGATAATTTCTTTTGTTATTTTGTATACTATTATGTATTGTTTGCTGAAGTTGAGTTTTTTTTTTTTTTTTTTTTTTTTTTTTTTTTTTTTTTTTTTTTTTTTAATTCTACTGGTCACTATTTGTGTAATCAATATTTTTTTTACTTTTTATTTTTCTGCAGATATTAACTTTCCTATTTTATGTAATTAAATGATAATTAAATAATTTCTTAAAGTTCATTAAAGGACTTTAGTTTCCGCAAGATAAAAATCCCAATACTTCATCCATCCAAAAAAACGTCATGCTGAGAAAGCTTATACCAGCTAAAAGCTTTTAGAATTGAATTTCTTTCTACTAGTATTGTATAAAGTGAAGGAAAGCGCCACCTTAAGTGTTTACTTCGTCACTTGACATTAGTTCAAGATTACGATGCAATTATATTTTGTAGTTTCGATCGGCAGAAATAGGTACCTGGATATATTAGGTTGGGGAAAAAGAAATCCATTATTTTTACGTGAACTTTTTGTAACTTCTTTCAGATTCGCTTTGTAAAAAGGTTTAAAACAGTTTTCATGTAGATTTTTAGGTCTTGTGCGAAGCTACGACTGCTGACATGCTGCCAAGTTTGATCATTTTTGATATTTTATAGACATTCTCGACGATGTTGTATCCATGCGAGGTGCATCTCTAGCATCAAAAATACCCGAATGGAATTGATGAAACCAATATTGTGCGTAACTGGTTTTTATAGTCATATATAGGACGATAAACACCTCTCACAATTTTAGCCACCTGGTTAGCATTTTCGCCATTATAAAAGAAAAACTAAAATGTATCGAATTTTCTGTTTCTTGTCTTCCATTTTTAAAACCTTGTACTCGTAACTGAATGAATCAAACAAAAAACCGCAAGAGGATATTTTAGTGTCAAATGTCACCTTTCCAATGAGCATAAATTTGAAATTGTTTGATAGATACCTCACGAGATAGCGATCACTACAGACGTCTACCGAAAAAATAATGGATAACTTTTTCCCCAAACTAATATATCGCAGAATTTCATTTAATCTATTACCTTATAACTATGACAAAATAAGAATTTGCTTTTCACATTGTTACCTATGTGATTAATTTTAAAATTTAATTACATATTTTAGTATTTATTTAAAAAAATATGCTTGTAAATTTTATAAATGTATCTAGTAATAAGATTATAAATAATATTTAATATTTATTCAGTTTTTTCTAATAACATCAATCGTAATTTTTTGGAGATATTTGGTAATAATTTATTGCGTAAAAGTTATAATTTTCGTAATGACGTGTACTTTACATTGTTCCAAACAAAGTCTTTAAAATGAATATTTCTTTAATGATAATTTAAACATCCATTCATTAATAAAAGGATCTGACAGCATATTTTATTTAAACATTCAATGAGGTATCTTCAAGAATAAAGGTACTAATTAACGGCTGGATCTGAGGATACCATCATTATCTTGCCCTGGTTCGACGCATAACTATTTGTTTCTCTACCTCCTCATCTGTTTAGACACTCCAAACTATCTGTGAAAAAATATGTCCACCCTCTCCCACTAACACTTATGGAAACGTTCTCTCTGCAAAAGAGGGCATAACTAAGTACCCTGAGCAAACTATGCATTTTTAATGCCCTTTTGAAAGGGACATAATGCCCGGGGACTTGATACAATAAAGATAGCTTTCGCTCTTTCTGTCTTGATGATTCTGCAAATTTTCTTTTAAGAAAAGATTAATGGCCCGACCACTCGAAAAGTAACTTCGAATAGAGAGCGTTCTTTTTTTTTTTTTATCTCCAGAGAAATATTGCAAGGCAAAGTGGAACCACTTGTGAACATTATGCGAACAAGTAAAAAAAATGGGGATAAAAATACCTCTTTTGAATTAAACATTGTTGTTTCAATTAAATTCTAATGTCTACTTCACTAAATATCACTTAAAATAATGTTTTAAGTGATATTCCGCTTTAGAGTTTTTATTGGTTTTCTTTTACATCGATTAAATTATGTACATTACTTAATTAAAAAAAGGAACTGTTATTTTATAGCGTTATACTGGTTATTCCGTGTGTTATTTTAATGAAATAACGTTTTGTTTATGATAACATGGCCGGGCTTCTGCGAAATGATATGTTCTAATTATAATACTGATCTCATGAATATTTGGTGAGTGATAAAAAAAAAAGAAACAAAACTGCGTTTGTTCTTCAAAAAATGGAAAAGATAATTAGATAATTGTTGTACCCATTATGTAAATATTCAATGAATGAAATAAAACTAAGATGATATTATGTCTATATTTGTAAAATGAGAAATAAAATTATTAACTATAATACCAATCTTGTGAATATTCAATGAATGATACAATGGAGAGAAAATTATATTTTATATTCTTCTGTTCCAAATTATATATTAATTCATATGATTTTAAAAATATGAGAATAAATATGTTTTTATGTGATGTATAAAATTCAATATATATCTCTTAAATATACTCTTAAAATGGAATGAAATTATATTAGCGGGAGTTTACCTTTCAATGTATTACTAATTCACACTCGAATTGCGTTAAAATAACTAATTCATTTTTAAAAGCAGACTTATCAAAATTTTAATTTGCAAAATTATTATTTATAATGTCTACAAAAAACAATTTCATTTAATAATGTATGGCTATTAGGGATTGTTTAGTTAATAATAATATAGATCTTGATTTTATGATTTATAAAATATAAAAAAAAGCTAATTTATAAAAAAATCCTGGAATTTTTACGTTTTACAATTTATTAAATAATATCAATTAAATTTGTGAAACTTAATTTAATAAAAAAAAGTAAAATAATAATTTTATATTATTTTAAAAGACAAAACCGAAGTAACTGTAATAAAAATGCTAAAATAAATATAGTTTAAATTAAACTTTATTTTAAATAATCTAAATAAACTAAAATAATTATGATTTCATCTAAGTTTACATAATTTTAAAAAGGTATTATAGTTTTAATTATGACAATTCATAACTTTGCATGATTAATAATTTTGTAATATTAATTACAAATTTAATAATAAATTATTATCAGCAAATGTAATCTTAATTAAGTTAAGCGAATATATTTTCATTTACTTTGTATATAATCAAAAAGCGAAGAAGTTATTTTCAAAGTCAATATATTCTATATCAAATAAATATTATATCGAATCCAACAAACATTCATCAATCTATTTTGTACAAAATAATACAAATTTTAAGTGCAAGCATCCATTGCGTAATTTTAGGCGGAGGAGAAAATTCAGAATTCCAACTCTCAAGATCTCTGGATATTTATGACGAGAGGGATTTGCAGATATTTTTTTTCCCTACCTGAAAAAGAAAAAGGGAAAAAAAGTTTTTTTTAGAGGGGTAGAAAGCAGATTTAAGGGAAATGAATATTTAAAAAACATAAATATTGCCAAATAAAAAAATTGGGTAAGAAAATATGCAAACCGTCATAAGAGAGTTGGCGAGATAAAAATTCCAAACGCTGAGAAGTCTGGGAAGATTTCTGCAAGTTTCTAGTAGCGAAAGGAATTTCTCAGGGAGAAGAAAAATATCTAGATATATTTTTTCCCCGCAGTGCTATATCGATGGCAGTGAAAATTCTTCGGTTCTATCGATGGTATTAGAGAGCTTTTCCACCCCACTTCTCCCCCCCGTGGGCATCGAGATTTTAATATTTAAGAGGAATTATGGTTTGATATGCGGAGGGGAAAAAAAGAAGCAAACTTGAAATTATTCTGCTAGTTAAGTCATTATTTCTAAAAAAGAAGTTATTAAATTGTAAATGTGTCGTATAAGAGTGATAGTTTTTCGAGATTATTAAATTTATGTAAGTGACATTTATGGCTGTATTAACCTTTGAGGTTAGCTTTATTAACTCTTGTGTTGAAATCATTGAAATATAAATGGGTCTCATAAAAGTGAGTGCGTGATGGGTTATTTAAAGTTTTGTAAGAGACATGTTACCATAAATAACTATGCTAACCATTTAACCATAAAAAAATTATTAAAATATAAATTATATATTTAAAATAATGTTATACGTTGATGTATTTTATACATATATAACTGGCGTATTATTTTCTTCTAGATATTAAAATATAAATTTATTGCACAAAAGTAAGTGTTTGCTGAGTTTTTCCCAAATTTATTTAAGTAAATTGTTTTGGGTTTTTTTTTTTACATTAATCCATTATTAAAGAAAAATATTTTAATATAGTTCCGTCTAATGAAAATAGAGGCTTTGCAAAGTATTTTTTCCTTAAAAATATATTAACGACGTTTTTACTGAACGCCTATACCACCCCTTTAATTTTAAAAAGTTATTAAAATATATATGTTTCTTATAAAAATGTGAATTTAGAGGGACCTTTTTTTTAATTTATGTAAGGGATATAGTTCGCTAAAGAAGGTTTTAAAAAGCAATGACTGGACGCTTTAGGTATATTTGGATACCTTAAATTATGATATTTTATTTTAAATCATGAAATAATGTATACAATATTATATTATTATATGTAATTAGTAATTAGTAATAGTAATTATATTACATGTAATTAGTAAATTAGCTTTTATTCGAGAACTCTCATAATGTTTAACACGTACGGTTATTTTACTATTACGTTTTTAACTTACGAAGAAGTGAATTTTTGAACCATCATTTTTTGTAAGTTTGCCGTGACTTACCATCATGCTAAAGTTGTTCAATAAGACCCTGACAAATATTTGGATATCAAAAAGACAGTTAAAGAAATTAGTAATGATAAAAATTCTAATATTAATGTCCAAGAATTTTTTTTCGATACGAGCTAAAATTAACCAAAAATCATGAGATTTTCATCAACAAAAGCGTAACATCGTCACCAAATTAAATGGTCATTCATTAGTATTTTTTCCTATCTTACTTTAAAATCCAAATTTATTTCATATTTTATCTGGGTTTTATTGTAAGTGATAAGATCGTGCTCTTTAAGTTGCAAATCCTAAATTCGATTCTAAACACGATTAGCGAATGATGAATGTTGTATCCATTTTACATGCACATCTGTGTCACGATGGATGTTTATAATTTTTTTAGATTAGTTCTATTTTTGCGATATGGATTATTGCTCACTATGGAAAGTCCATCAGAAATGCAAGTATGTTATAGGTACTCACATGAAAATCTTGCAAAGTTATCCAATACACAGTATCAAATTTGCAGTAAACATTCCTTATCTTTACTGAATAATAGGAGATTAATGTTTGATACCGTGTAGTAGACAATATAAATGTTTAAGACTGCTGTAAATCGAAGATGAATTTTACCTTTTATTTTCTCTGGACGTACAAGCGGCGTATATCAGTAAAAAAATGAGTAGTTTTTTGTTAAACGTGAATTATACCATTGTTTAAAAAAGGTTATCTTGGAAATCAGATACACAAGTTATCTGCTTAAGGCTGCTGTAAATCGA
>JAPDSC010160476.1:0-14879 GCA_026290005.1 Latrodectus geometricus
TATATATATATATATAATTTAAAAAGTATAAAAACATACAACTAAATAATTTTCTTCAAATACTATTTCTTTCCATTTTTTAATGAACTTTTAAATGTTTTTTTTTGTATATAAGCACTGTTACGCTATTTATTTAAAAAAATAAAAATAAATAAAATAAAATAAAAATTATAGTTAAATAAATTAACTTGCTTTTCAGAATAAAAGGGAGTTTAATTTGTTTTAAAAATATGCCTTAATAATAACGTATTATTTTATACAAATAATATTTTTTTTAAATTAAACTCACGAAATCTAACATTTTAATGGTTGCTAGAAAAAACTAAAGTACATTCATAAAATAAGTATTTAAAACTGTGAATAACATTCTAAATAAATTTATGCTTATCATCTCTAACCATATTATTTAAAAAGTTCTGCTTTTTTATAATCTGCAGCTAAAATTGTATTTTTTAAGCCTGCATATTTCTAATATGTAAGAATTCTTTGATTTTTTGTCATCATTTGATAATCACTTTTACTCCTGTGCAACTAATTGTTAAAGAAAGTTTTCTTTTTGCCTTAATTTAAAATACTTATTTTTTCCACTTTACTCATATCATGTTTTTATGAACATTATTATAAAACTCACGCTATGAGAAAAAAAATTCTCTTAAAAAATTCTTGATCTCCTTTCACAAAAGTTCAACAAAACATGTTCGTGATACACGGAATTACTTTTGTTTCTTAGAAACACGCAGCTATCCTCTTAACCCAAAAAATGTGATACTCCATTACTTTTAGCTTATTTTCTTTGTTGATTGAAATACTTGAAATCCTTAAAAATGCCTTATGATTTGAACTACTTAGTTGTGTAATATTCCCTTTAAAGTTCAAGGTATTAAAATTTCAAAAATATATGAACATGATTACCTACGATAGTAAACTTTGGGCAAGTTCGTAAAATTTCTTTTACTTGAGATTAAGAGGCTAAATATATTTAACCATTTTTTTATTAAGTTAACCTGATAATTTCATTAAATTCTTTCTTGATTTTAAGGTCTAATTTTTCAAATGGATACGGGCATTATGTGGATGTAAAAATTTTCAACACAAATTATGCATTACTTACTTAAGTTTATATTAATTTAAATTTTTATTATGTTTGTATTTTATCTATAACTAAAACCTATAAAAGAGTGCCACTCTAGTAACATATTATGATTTAGATTAGTTATGTCTTTAATTAAAATATGTTTTAAATTAAGTTTTGTTCTAACTGATGTCTTACAGAATAATGAGGAATATTTTATAGACAACTTTATAATAAATGTTGATTATTTTTATTTTTATAATATGATTTTTTATGAAAGGCAATGCAATTCAATTTCATTTGTAAATATATAACACTGAAATAAAAATCTAATCTTGGCATTTCTGTAGTGAAAATTTAACTTTATACTATTCATAAGTATTTATAGAAGTAATATATAAAAACAAATTTTTTAATTCAATTCCCCAACTTAGGTCAACAAAGTAAAAGCTTTATTTGAATTATTTCTATTGAGTTTTGTATTTCAAGTTTTTGAAGCAAAGGTCAATGCTGTTAATCCAGTTTGTTTGTTTAATTTATTGTTTTGATTATTTTGATGCTTCTTCAAGATTCGATTCGAAAACAGCAAGATTCTACGACGACGCTCTGCAAATTTTCCATTGCAAGACAAATTTTTCATTTCTTTATATTGCCAAAATTTCCTTATTAATATTTTATTTTTTATTCCTTTTTTTTAGATTAGGAACTTTTTTTCTCTCACTTTTACATTTTCTATCTTTCTAACTAATTTACCAATCTTAAAACTACAAAGTTAAATTTTCGAAAGGAGCAGAAAATATTGAAATTCAATTTTTGAGAGCATTAATATTTTCCCTTAAAATGATACTAAAATCTTCTAATGATCCATTAATTTTCAGAAAAATCTCAATATTAATATTTGAGTTATAGTAATTAAAACTATCTTTTCTTTATAAATGGGGAATAGAATAACTAAGGAAATATAATACCTAAATTAAATTTTAGCAGACATTTAATGACACTTACAGTGTTTTAGTACCATTATTTTCAAGGGAATGTAATTATTATGGTTCTGGTAAGATCTATGTTGAAAAATGGGAGATTTATGTTGCCTTTGTAATTCCATTTTGAGCACATTTTAAAGTAGAATCTTAATGATTTTACCATGTGTGTGTTTTCAGTACTACTGTTTTGTTCTCTTTAAAATAGCTCGTTTGCCATATTCTCTATAACCCCTTATATAACATCTCATAACTCCTTAACGTTTATGCCGAAAACCATAGAAGTTATGGATGTTACAAAATATTACAAGATATCACAGCTGTTATGATATTCATTGTACAGTAACAAAATAATCAACAATATCGAATTTTTATACTTATATAGATCTGCACCATTAAATATATAAGTGATGCATTTGCAAAGAATATGTAGAATAACTTCTATTTTCAAAGCTCTTGTAAAATTTAGGTCCTTAAAGAAATGAATAAAATTAAAAATAACTTTTTAAGGGAAATAGAGTTTGAAAATTTCAAACGCTCATCTAACGCCCTTGATAGTTATGTTACATTACTAATAATTTAAATAAACATATTTCAAAATCATTTTTCATTTCTTCATGCGTTTAGATTCAGTAATATTGATTTACCAAAAATAATTTTTTGATTTTCCAAAAGTATTATACTATCATTTAAAATATTTTTGGTAGATTTGAAACTCTACCTAGCAAGATTTGTGAGACGTAAATGTCTAATACTAGATTACAATTAAGATAATGTATAAGTTAAACATTTTTCCAATCTCAAATATAAATAAAATCAAAAACATCTGTAATGACAAAAAAAAAATGCCAAACCTGCCGAGTTTATTTGTCGATTCCAAGTGAGGAACTCTTAGCTTTTAACTGATAATGATACAATTAAAAATAAATGACATGCGATTGGATTAAACTCATTAATGGAAGAGAGAACTCAAACTTTATAGCAGAAGATTTTGTGCTGCATGCTAATGAGTATTAATTTTCTTAAATTTGCTAAATTTTCTTTTATACTTTTCTTAAGGCACAAAAAATTTATCTTATTAGTAAAAATGTTATGACTTTTTACTAACGTGATGAACTTCTCTAATTAAATTTGAACTTTTTTTCTTTACTTGACATTTCCACTTTTATTTCAATATCATACTTGCCCATAATAAGAATCATATCAAATATTATTTAAATGGTCAGGGAGAAATGGATAGCATTATTTTCTCTTAAAATTGTCTTTTTGATATTTAAGTGTTATCTCTTCATGTTTATTTTTGTACATCAAATGACATTTATAATTTTATACAGTTTTATATAATGTTATACAATACTATTCTACAGTACTATATAAAATTATGTTCCTTATATATAGTATTTATTTCCTTATATCTTTAACAGTTCCTTATTTTATGCTTTCACTTTTCCGCATTGCACTTACAGAAATTTTGAATTTCTCTAAACTTAATTTTAAGTAATTTACGAGGAACTGTATGTGTGAAAAGCTACAATATTGACATGAGAATAGTTTAAAATAAAAATATTTATAAATATGGTAATTATTTACATAAAAAAAAAACAAAAATATTAATCTTAATGCAGATAAATATTTATTTAAAATTATAAACTGCACAATTTATATTACTTTAAATATTACTTGTAGAGCAACACATAATAATATAAGAGTACATACAATTTATAAAAATCTTTATGTCAATAAACAATATTTAGTATTTAAATCAATTTTCAATTACTCTGTTTTCTATGATAGAAAATTTTATGTTTATGATGTAAGGTGCTTATCTAATTAGAGTGTGGACGTTATAATTATATTAATTAAAGCTACTCAACTAAGTCAGATGCACGGTTTGTCTAAATATTGAATAATTATTTAAACAGTACAATTTATAAAAAAATGAAATTGAAGAAATGTCTTTATATTATAAAAATGCTTTATTCGAAGTAAAAAAAAACTATAATAGACCTGTAAAGATCATAATAAATGTTTTAAGGAAAACTTGGCTTAAACATTGTTTTACTATATTATTTTGTTTTTTATACTGCACTGAATTAAAAATTACTTAATTTTAATTCAAAATAAAACAAATTGGAATCTTCAAAATTAAACTTATTCAATTTTATTTATTTAATTAATAAGTGTTATGGGAGTTATAAATAATAATAAATAATTAATTATGTGTAAGATTAAGAACACATACCTTATACGGAAACACTCATCATTGAAATTATTTCAAAAATAACTTTTCTTAAAATTTACAACAAGACAATTTTATTTTAATGATTAACATAATTTAATTTTAAGTAATATTTCATATATAAAAAAATTAATATCATCATACTTAAACTTATTTATTTAATATGTTATGTTCTATTATTTAGATTTTTTTAGGGATTGAAAAACAGCGATTAAAAGCATGTTAATTAAACGCAGAATACTTAGTTAATCTAACCAAGAATCATGTTTTAGTTTAAATATTTTTATCCTTTTTTCTAAAAGTATATCTTAACCATAAGATATTACTTACTTAGGTATACGAAATTTATAAATTTATACAATAAAAAAGATTTTTTCTTTTTATATCAAAAAAGATAATCTCCAAAAAAATTTTCAAATACATTATTTTTTATATATTTAACAACTTGTAAAACATGAAAGGAATATGGTAAGCCAATAAATTATTTACTTTTATTGCATATGAAAGTTGTTCTTTCTGCCCATAATTAATTCCATATTTATAAATAATATTAATTAAGTCATATAAATAATGTTAATAAAATTATTTAACACTTTACTAAGGCAATGAAATTACCTAAGTGTTATTATATGCTTTATTTTTTGACATTATTAGAAAAATTGTATTACTATAAATAAGCTTAGAAGAAAAAACACAGATACGAAATATTTTTGAAAGAGGTATTTTTATTAAAAAATGCGTTACATAAATTTTTAGTTTTATTTAGGAAAAAAGAGTTAACATATTTTTATATTGCATTTACTCATACAGAACATCAAATACTCTGAGCTTTATTCTCACAAGCAAGTTAGGTAAAATAAACCTATTAAATCCTTTCAAGAAAGTACATCTAAAAATTTTCACGATACATGAAATTCCTTTTTCCTTCAATAACGCACAGTGATCCATTTACTCTATAAAACTATTATGCCATAGCTTTTAGTCTGTATTTTAACGACTGTAAGAGTTTTAAAAGCTTTCAACGGACATTGCTCATACAGATACTTTAATAAAAGAGATTGCTTTGAGGGGACGTTTGAAAAAATTTAGCTTATTAAAATTGTAGAAGTTAGAAAATTTTAGACCTGAAATATTTTGTAACCTTAGGTTACTTTTTTTGTTAGAAATTTAAAAAATAGAATTTAAAAAATAGAATTTAAAATAGAATAAATTCTTAGAAATCGTGTGATGTAAAATGATCAGTGAATCTTTCACAAGGCAAATGTTATATTTAGTTGAAATTGTCTGAAACATTACTAATAAATCATTACAAAACAAATTCAAGTAAAAATATATACAATATCAAAAATACATAACCAACAAACTATGTTATTTATGGGCCGTTCATTTTGAAAGTGGCCTAACTCCATTTATCTTCAATCGAGATAAATATAATGAATTTAAAAATTTATGTAATGGATACTAATGAGTCATACTGTTTAAGTATATGTATAAGGGTGTTAATTAACTTTAATTTTTTTTTGTTTTTTTTTTTGGGGGGGGGTTATAAATAACATGAAGTTGTACATATAAGCACGGTAATCGTAAAAATGGAGCTAAGCCATTTTCAAACTAAGCGACTCATATATTTTATATATCTTGTATGCAAAGAAACTTCTAATTAACAAAATCATTTTAAATACTTTTGATATGTAAGTTTTCTTTTTAAATAAAGTGTAATTAATGACCTCCATAAGAAATTTAATAACAATACACAAATTATTTTTAATCCAAAAAAAATTCGGACAAATTCTTAAATTTTCATAATTTTCAAAAAAGGAAGGATAAGACTATTTTCTTAATTAATTAAAAATTAATTTATTATGATTTGAAGGAAAAAATTTCGCAATCAAAAATGCATGCTCATAAAATAATTTAAGGTAATAATAAAGTCAATTAGTGTTTATCATTTTTAATTAGTAAATAGATTCACTATTTACTTATTAAAAATGATAAACATGAATTTTAATTTCGTAAAGGCTTATTTCATATAGGAAATTCAGAATGCATAAAAGCAAAAATATTAATGCATAAAAAATAATGTAGATTGAAGAACAGATTCAATTTTGGTAGAAAAATGTACTTAACTTTAAAATCATTCAAAATTTTCGTTGCCAAATTATCAAAAGATTTAGCATATAATTCTTATAATGTTTAGAAATTTACTGAAAATATTTTACTAATGAACCAATAGATTCTAAGAATTCAAAAGAAATATTATTTATTTAGAATTGGTAGAATAATTAATATTTTGAAATTAAACTAATTTTAAAATTTAGAAAATTCAAATTAAAATGCATCACAAAAAATAATATAATATCGTTAATGATTATATAAAACCAATTTCCTCAAATTCAAATCCCGACAAAATCAAATATTTGTATGGGAAATTATACTTAAATCTAATGTTAAAATATATTCAATTATTTACAGCAAAAGATTTATAATGTATATGAATAAATTGACTAAATTATAATGATAATATATACACATAATAATATTTATTTATCAGATGTGATGAAAGTGAAGATTTACAACAGATAAAAAATTATCAACAGTGTTTATTATGAAAAATAAGATACAATTAGATACACGAATCACACATTGATGACACAGTTTCATTATTTATGACACTTTCATTAATAACAAAGTAATAACTTATGTCAAATTAAATTATTGTGGATATTAGTTCAAATGTACATGCGTGTGTACATTTGAACTTGTGTGCATCTCTTTTAATATTATAATTTTAAAATCAAAAGCACTTCTTTTATGGATTTGATTCCTATATTTTTGCACAATATGATTAGAATATGAGAAAAAACTAATATAATTTTGGATGTATAATTCATATCAAAACCAAAAGCCGATATTCTTCTACTTAATTTTATACCAAGATATTTTCTGTCAGCTATACCCATTTCTAGAAAAATTCATATTACTTTTGATGACATATAACTAAAGCAGTAACCACAATTTATAGTAATACTGTATAAAATCAAATTGGAATTTAAATCAAATATTGAATCAATATAAATTTTTTGTCAATTGTCAATTGTTTCCCAATTTCTTAATGATTTCTATATTAATTAAACTCTCAATAAAATGCTATAATTATATGATTAATTGTTAGTAAAAACAAAAATTTGACTAGAAATAATTTATATTAGTAACTGCATTATTAATGTTTACTATTTAAAAGTTTTGATGTTTTAGTGATTTCAAAGTTGCATAAATTTATAAAGTTAATTAAAAATCTTAATTTTATGTATCATATATTTCATAACACTGTGCTTTGAGTTTCATATGAGCGAAATGAATACTTTTGTACATTAACTAATCCAGAGTTTAAAAAATAAATTGATTTTTAGGTGATTAAACAAAAAAGATTAAAGTTCAAAATCAATTATTTTACATTACACTCAGAGATTAAAATATTATGTTTCTAAAATATCTTAAATAAGTAAGCTCTGAATACAAAATTTCAAAAGATGTTTGAAAGATATCCTTGTATTTGGTATAAATTCATAAAAAGTTAAGCTTTTCTACTGGTTTTCAAGAATACATGATTTTAACTGGGCAAATGCTTCTCTTACAAGTAACAGGATTAGTATGATTTTTAAGTAAGAATACACAAGACTAAAAAAATGTTTGATGAACTGGAGTAAAAATAAATGACTGGTGTTACTCAGAGGAAAAGTGTATTGTTTGACGTACAAGTCTTTAAATCTTTAATGATATCAGATCATTTACATGTCCATAGACTATTGTTTTAAGAGCAGTATCTCGGAAAAATAGGAAAATACAATGTTGTAATGCTTTGAATGCTGTAGTTCTATTACATGGCCCTCTGAATTCTTCAGGAAGAAAATAGCAGTTCCAAAATAAAGTGGTTTAAGAAGTTTTTTTAAACCCCTTTATTTTAAACTTTACATTGCATTCAATAAACAGTATTCTTTTATATAAACGTAGATTTATCTAAAAGAATGCTATTTATTGAATCTAATGTGAAAGTATGAACTGTTCTAATTTTAATTAGCTTTGACAGTTGCTTAGTTATAAATAAATATGCATTAAAAGCATATATATTGTAAAGTAATAATAACAATACTAGTTGCCATATAGTAGTTTTATTTACGTAGTTGATAAAAATAATAAATAGTGTACAAATGAAAAGTTAGTTGCAAAAAAAAAAATATCGATACAAAAATACGAAAAAGCAGCAAATTGCACTTAAGCCTATTATATCAATAAATATTTGTTTTTTATTCCACAAATAATTTATTAATGTTAAGTTAACAGTATAAAAATCTATAAAAATCTGAAGTGCAATTTATAAACTGTTTGTATCGTGAGAAAGCATATCGCATGTGCTTAAAGTTTATTTTTGTTAATGAAGGTTGTAATGTATGAGGTGAAGATTCTAATGATCGACATAAAATATGCAAATTAAGAAGAATAATTTTGATGAGAAAAGATAATGATGAATACTTTTAAGAGAATGATTGAAAATTAAAAACAAAGTGAATAAAATTATATTGAAAACAGAGACACCTGAAGGAAATCTCAAAGTGGAAATTCCAAGATGAAATAGAAGAATGGAGATGCCAGGCTGAATTCCAGAGAGTGAACGTAGACACCAAGAAGAAATTGAAGAACATAGATGTCAAGAAGAAAATGAAGATCATATGTGTCAAGTAGAATTTTAGTTAAGATAAAATTAAAGAAATTTTGAAACACAAAACTTACATATTGATTTAGAAATTAATTTAACTAATTCATTTGCCAATTATTATGTAATAACACATACGTAAATTAAGATTATAATTTCATCATTTGTTTCAAATTTGATTTACATAAATTTTTTTCTGGAACATTGGCAAAAGAAGAAGATGTAACAAAAAATTTCCTGTTTTATTATAGGCATGGCTTACTCCCTTATAGAGTGGCTCTATATGTGGACATAGTAGTACATAATAGAGTAAACAAGATTTACTAAAGCAGTATAAGTCGACTTCCGAAACATTTCATCTATTTTTTCAATCATGACAAAAATGTAGGAAATAAATAGACTAATTTTGGAAATTAAAAACAAAATAACACTTACAGTAGATGTTGTTGAGCGATGTTGTTATGGTAGATCAAATAAAACGTAGTATAACAAACCAATTTATTGATGATTGATCTAACTTGATTAATCTAGGTAATTTAGTAGAAACATTTGGTGGCGTATGATACCTAGATATCAGGCTTAATCATTATAAACAACCGGTAAGGTGCTAATAATACTTAAACACCTTACTGGTTTTAAGGGTATTAGTGTAAGGTGAGAATTTTTGAAAAATAGAACTACTTTAAAATTTATTCAATTACTGTAAGCAATGAAAAGAAATAATAGTACTGTATGACTCTTAATAAAAAAGGTGAACCAAAATGGCACAACTACAGTTTTCTACATATTTCTAGCATTTCTCTTTCTAAAAATAACATATCATATGTCAAAAATGTAACAAAACTGTTCACATAGCCAAAATTGTCTTTTGAAAATTGAAAAAGTCAAAAATACTTGCTCAAGATATAAAAAGTTTATCTGTAACGCATAGCGAAAACACCGAAGAAAGTATTGCATACTTGAAAAAAGTCAAATTTGATAATTGGCATGAATTACATGCTTTTTAATTGATATGGTAGCTCCTGTTATCATGAGAAACTTGAAATTGATGTCCATGAATTACGTGGTTTTGGTAATCAAAAAGAACCTGCTGGGTCACAATAGGAATAATTGAAGATGGAACGAAAGTAGATAATTTAAAAGTCCTAGAAGAAAGTATTTATATTGTCCCTGATAATACGATCTTTTTATCAAACAAATATGCCTTATAAACAAACCAAATAAGGAAAAAACTTTCATATTGGATATCAGGAAAAATAACCATTTAGTAATTTCCTAATCGAAGGAAAATCAAAACAAGTTCCCATTAAGATTTCTCAAACATTGAATTATAAGAAAATATAGTTAGTCTTATCAGATCTCAAAGAGAGGATATTGAAAATGAATTAAAAATGATAGATAGATCCTTAGACTTTCGTAACTTACTGGAAGTTGGAAATGGCAAAACGTATCCACTTCTCCTTTATAGTTCTTTGCAGAATATTTTTGCAGAATTTCCATAAACTACATCTTACAGAAAACAACTTTTTAATTGCTAAGGAGAAATTGTTTTCTAAAGTAAACTGAGTGATTTCCGAGATTTTTATATAAAATGTTACTATTATTATTCAATTATTATTTGACTTATATGTTGTTATTCTTTATGTAAAAAAAATCTTTAATTTTTTTTATTAATTTCTTGATAAAAATCATCTCTAAATAGTTGGATTTAACAAAACTTTTTATTTTATGAAATTGGTAAAACCCATGTTTTATTGAATTGTTGAATAATTATTTATGTTAACTTCTTAGTAATAGGATTTGAGAGTTATTTTTATAAACATTATTTTCAATGACTATGATCATATAAGCAAAATTAAGTGACTGTACTTATGATCACAAAAAATTGCATAAATAAAGAAAAAGACCAAATTTTGATTCGACGTACAAATAAAAATACCAATATGTATATTAGTTGATAGTTTTCACTATTATTCGTCTATTTGTCTTATTTGACTATTATAGTCTATTATTTGTATAATCATATATTAAGAAGAATTTATTACTTCTAGAAATATTCAGAATCATATCCGATTAGTTTGAAAATGTTCTGAATTCATAAATTATTTTCAGAAAAGAAAAAACTTGATTTAAAGGAATTGCATGTAAACAACATGTTACACAAAAATGATAAATACTCTTAATAAGTTGTAACTTTTATGAATTTTAAGAAATTATTTTTATTTCAATACCAGGTTGTGTCAGATATTTATTTCTTTGAAATAATGCAAGGAATCCAATCTTAACTTTGTAAGATGTTCATCACCATCTATCTTACCCGTTAAGAGGAAGCCCGATTCATCATCATTAAACTCAATTATTGAGACGGAACTCTGAGTTCTGATCCGGAAACAGATCGAAATAGGAATTAAGGTGTTGGGATATCCAGGAACTTTCTTCTCATTAACGCTGGTATCAATCTTTAGATACTCGAGACCTTCTCAACTCCTCGCCTTCATCACCTCCGAGTCTGATCTTGGGTCACGTGATCTGGTCTGGGATTCCTTTCTTGATCAGGGGAAAATTACGCAACACATCTAGTAAAAGATTTATCAGACACTAATTCTAATTTGGGAAACATCTGCTTCCATTGATCTGCATTAGATTTTTTTACTCTAGTTTCTTAGACATCTGTTTCAACATAGGTTTCTATGCAAACTATGCTTAGAAAACTTATTTCATTAACCAGAAACATTAAAAAAATTCACAAAATTCGCAACATTTTTTTTTATTTTCATTACTTTCATGCATTACTTATACATAAATAACAGTCAAAATAATTACGTTAGTCTGTGCAGAGTTTTTTTTTAAACTTTTATTTATATTAAATATAAATTTTATATTATATATCCACTGTGTTTCAAAATATACATAAACTTATCTTTAGGTAGTTTAAGATGATTAAATATTTTGCCTTAAGATGTTATCATGAAATTAATTGTACAATGGAACTGTAGTTTTATGTTTTAAAGGGTTTTATTATTATCAATAAAAAGCAATATAAGAAATTTTTCAGTAAGAAGTATTCGCGCCTAATAGAAGAAAAATTTAAAATAATTGGATACATGTTTTTCAATTTTATAAAATAGCTATTTTAAAATATCCTAAATTATAAACAGATTATAAATAAATCAACATAATTAATTTATATAATTAATTTATTTCTTCTTTACCCGACTAATTTTTCAGAGTTTTAAAGTGAATTTTGATTAGAGATGAAAAAATAAAATAAAAATAAAGTGGCTTTCATAATAAGAGAGGCACATGCTTTCATTTATGTATTTGATTCCCAGACAGAGTATTAAAATTTTAAATATCCTTGAATGAATATATATAAAATTCATTAAAATTATTTATTTCTTAAATAAGGGTTAAACGGAGGAAAACGTTTGCCCATAGTTTAGAAAAAATCTCATTTAAAAACTCTTGAAATATCTCAAAATCTTAATTTTAGTATTGTATAAAACTTATAAAGATATAAATGGTAAAAAATAAAGCAAAATGAATTCCAAACAATTTTGCATTGACTCAATTTTTTGTTAGTTTTCTTACATGATAATCCACCGATTTCATTTGAAAAATACTATCTTTTGGATCTTGTGTAAGCTTTATTTCAATAGATAATCTAATCACAAAAATTGCATGCACATAATTGTTGTTTTATATTTATAAAAAGTATTTGGTAAATCAAAAACACATATTCTATCGAATAATTACAATCTGTATTAGATGCATATCATAAATAACGGAATACAATTTTCGAGTTATTTACAAAAACAAATTATCAGTATGAAAGTTTATAATTATTTTCTCGTGATCCCAACTAATTTCTTTCTTAAATCACATTTAAGAAATGATATGAAGTGGATCTGTTTGGATAATAAACTCCAAGAATTGTCTTCATCTAGGGGTCACTTATTAAATGTTACAAAAATATCAATCATTAGGATTCAAAGACAGATATCTGTAATATAAATTATGCAAATATATTAATACGTGATGCTTTTCTATCAAAAATATTTGCTAATTTTCATTAAAAGAAATAGTAATTTGAATGAATTGCCTAAAATAATATAAAATCCTATAAAAAAACACCATAATATCTCAAAACAAAATGTAAACAATTACCTTTACAAAAATGGTAAATGTCATTTTTCAACGTGTATTTTTTCCTTGTACCTTAAAAATTGGTGCACATTTTCTACTGGAAGTATACAATATCTCGTGGTTTGAAACCCATATAAGGCTTAGGTGTTCGTAGTGATGAACCCAGTCTAAACTATAGCATCTTGTCAATAAACGTCAAACAATGAATGTTAACAGACAAAGTGACCTCTGTATTTGCAGAAGCATCTAAATTTTACTTTAAACTTAAGAAACGTTTGCATTTTAGGTTGTTGTTTGTTATTTCTTCCTTAAAAACGATTAGATATTTTACTTTGACTTAAAATCGTTTAAAGTGAATTTAGCTGGAACCAAACATCCGTAAAGATTCTTTGAAAGAAACGTTGAAACAAAACTCTTTTTCAATTTTATTTTCCACGTATTTTAAATTCCTTGAAAATTCTAGCGTTACAGTTCACCACTCTTGACTACTAAGCATCAACTTTGTTTTCATTCCAAGAATATAAAACAGTCACTTCCAGGAAAGTCCAGATCACTGTTTTGAACGTTAGAAAGAACTTTGTTCCTAAATGAATTTCTTCCTTCTTTAAAAGTTCCTTTCGTATTCTTTAAACCTTAAAATAAAAGAAAACAATGGATATCGTTAAAAGTAACAAACTAGACAGCTTTTAAGTGATTTTTGCGGTCAAAAGCCTTTACGATATTGTTAGTGAATTTTGTGTGTGTGTGAGAGAGAGAGAAAGAGAGGACCATGAATTTTTCATTTATAAAATTTATGAATAGACAAAGTTGTGTATTTAAAGTTGTTTTATAAAGTTGTAAAATAATAATCAGTGTAAGCAATTCCCTGAATTTGTTTTGCCATTGATATCGTAACAATGCAATTCCTTTTTTTATTTTTTATTTTTTTGCAAGTATTCTTAGTTTACAAAATTAAGGAAAATATACATTATGTGTTCATCATTTGCATTCAAAAACTTAACGAATTGTTTAAAATTGAAAATTTCACTTAATTTTTGAAAGTCAATGATTTTTGTTTAATTTATTTAAAAAGGAATAATAAGAAATCATTTGAAAATTTAAGAGCAATGCTTATCAAAATAAAATTTTTATGATTTTAAAATTATTTATTTTGATCAAATATTTATCATTTTTTTATTTTGTCAGGAAAAGCCTACTCTTATATGGGAGAGAGGGAAAACATTTTTTTAAACAAGTGCTTAAAAATAGTAGTCTAGTAAAGTATAAAAAAATTTAAATTAGGAATGTAAATTTGCTCATTTCTTTCTTTATTTTTAAATGCAACAAAATTGTAAATTATATTTTTCTTATAATTTTTTGTATGGATCTATATAGGAAATATGAATTAAAAAGGACGCTTATAGAATTGCAGTTTGCAAATAAAACGTACTTGAAATTAACAAAAAATATCTAAAAAACAAGGAAATGATTTAAATTTTTTTCTAAGGAAAAAATACTATTAAATTTTACATTATACTTTTTGTAAGCATTTATTATTTTGCAATAAGAAATAATTTTATTAATTTACGAACTGTGAACAAAATAATTTTTTAATATTTTAAAGTACAATAGTGGTTTTAGTGAATTTTTTTCATCAGAGAGGATGTAATATTTTCAAATGTCCATTTTTGAAAAAAATATTCATAATTGAAAATAGCTATGATCTGATATAATTTAATTTATATATATATA
>JAPDSC010160476.1:24815-37178 GCA_026290005.1 Latrodectus geometricus
ATATATATATATATATATATATATATATATATATATATATATATATACCATGCAAATTAAATATCAACTTCAATACTGAATTTAAACTTTTAGGGATTATTCTTAAAGTTGCTTAATTTTTTCTTATGTCGAATAACACCCATATTGCAATAGTACCGAACGCTACATCCTAATATAATTGTAGCTTCCTTTATCACAGTACAGTTGTCTTCTTAAGTTGCGATCCCTTGATATTTCGCTTAATGTAGAATCGATAGGCTCGAAGCACCTCTAAGGAATGTGTACTGGATCTCAGAGACTTTCTGCCCCTAATATATGAGATTACAGACATGATAAACTCATTTTTTAAGGGATCGTACAGTTATGCCAAGAATTCTGAGTCAATATATGCAGTCACTAAGACAGTGAGAATGATTCGAACACGTTTGTAGCAGCATGCGCTGCCATCTCCGTGGTCATTACTTCGACCACACTCAGCTGCATTGATATATAGATAGGATTGACTTTACTGGTGAGGTCAAAGACAAATTTGGACTTTGGAGGGACGTATTTAATTTTCAGAAGATTTAAAAGTGTATATTTAAGTAATCTTAATAATCTTAAACGCATAATTATTTATCAGCAATGTGCAAAATACACAATGACAACTTCTATTCGATATCGTTATATTATCTATCATTTAGAATAAAGGCGTCATTAGAGATACAAGTGTCAGTCATCTCTTGTTGGTATAATTGTATTTTCAACATTAGAAGTTACATTTCTGATATTTGTTCTTCATTAAAAGCCTATGAAACACAATATTTCGATTGAATAATGCTATGAGGTAGTTTTTGATATTATATGGACCATGACTTCATAAAAAAATAATATTTATACGTATTTCTTCTTCATATTTTTTTTGACAATAATATATTTAGAAATTGAAAATAATGGATTATATTTTTGGCCTTTAGTAGGAAGAATGGAGAAGTCTAAAACTGTTTAAACAAGAAATTTCGAAGTTATTATCGATATCCTACATTTTATTTAATTTTATTTGCTTTATTATTTAAAGCTTAAATTAAACACTAAAAAAGTAAATTACAGGTAAAAAAAAATAAATTATATATATATATATATATATATATATATATATATATATATATACGCGTGAATTTTATAGCTGTACGGCCACATGAAGATCTATGTTTTAGGTGTAAGTAAGAACAGTAGAAATATTTTTTATGAGTAAAAACAATAAAATAACTAGAACGATATTTCTCTTGAGTCGAATATTTTCTGTAAAATGTAGTTTTAACTCTTCTGAAAGAGCTGAAGCTTAATTTTAGCATAATGTAATCATAGATTAGAGGAAGTATAAAAATGAAATTTTGAAATCAAATTTTTCAAACTTTTTAGTATTGTTATACCAGTTTCGTCGACTTGAAAAATTTCTATTAGCCATTGGTGTTACTGAATTGTAAAAAAATACATTTGTTCCTTCCCTTTGTATTTGTTATATGGTTGAAGTGAAAAGAAATTAAGCCATATAAGGGATAAAATGAAAGATTAAAATAAAAAGGAATAAAATATAATATATTTCTTGTTCTGCATTATAAACACAGACTATAAATGTTTACGGTTTATTTGTACCAGTTTAAACTTTGGAGTTCTCACTTGTGTACTTAGTGAAATTAATATGAAATTTTTTACTGAAACTATCTTGACTAGTACGCTGCACTTTTAATTTAGTAAGTACTGTTCAGAGGTATTGTAAGGTCAGTAAACCAATGGCGTCATAGCCAATTTTTTGAGCATTTATAATAAATTATGTATAAAATAGAAATTATATACATTTAATATTATAATTTAATAAATTAATTTTTACATGCGTCGAATGCATGGTTTATTGAAATCTTATCAAAATCTCCTTTAATCCCATTTAATTAATAATTGAAATTGCATTCCTCTTGCTTTTATGAGAGTGAAACAAAAAGCACCTGAAACAAACGACTAAAAATTTGAACATATAGTATTCATGATCAGTAAACAAATAATAGAAAATTTTAGGGAGATTTGACCTTATGTTAATATGATCTAATCTGTAGCCACCTACTCTGTCTAGTGATCAGCATGTGGGAAGTCTGGGTCTGGGACTGACTGCGGATAGGGAGTTCTGGGTTTGAATCCCGGTTTAAGCATGGATGTACTTTCTCTTTCTCTCTCTCCTTTTGTCCTTTCCTTGTATGAATGGTTGCTTACCATATAAATGTGTACCTATGGCATGTGATTACTGTGGAAGTCGGACTCCACACCTAATTGCGGTTCAGTTGAAAAAGTGGAGCAGCGCACCAATACTGCCAATCTGACTGGCACTTGACAAAAAAAAAAAAAAAAAATCTAATCTGTATAGTTTCTCAAGCTGGGGAATAAAAATCTATATTTGGTGACAAATTTGAAACAACCATATTAAAAGCAAAGTTATTAGGATCAAAGTTATTAGTTATTAGGAAAATAGTTATTTTATCTCATGTAAATTACTAAATCACATTTTATACATTTCAGTGTAGAGTGTTTCTTTATTTTTCTCATAGAAATGCAGCTTATTCAGTAAGAAACTGTGAAGCTACTTTTTGAAATAGATAAAAACATGTTTTAAAGAAAACTACATCAAGGAAAATGTCTCGTAAAAGTAATCCTTTTAAGGGAGTGTCTGACTTTTTCTTTTTTATATAAAATCTTAGAATGGCCATAATACACGAAATTTGTTCCTCATTTGAACGTTGTAAGAACCTATTTACTTTTTAAAAGTTCTATTTCATATTTTTTAAAAGTTAACTTTTTTAGCTCAAACAACTTTTAAAAGACCATTACACAAGAGAAATAGATACGTTATTCTTTTAAAAATGTTGTCAGTATCAGATATCAAAAAGTAAAAGCCTGCAAAATTAAAAAAAAATAATTATTTAGAGTGAGAATAATAGTCTTGATTTCTATTTTATGACATTTGAAACAAGTTATATTGTTAAAATGATTATACTTTAATTCAGTAGTTGATTATTTTATACATATATATATATATATATATATATATATATCACTCTTCCTGTAGACAGCTGTGTGATACCTACAGGAAGAGTGTTAATGAGGTTCCAAAATTAGTTCACTAGGATATTGAATCATGCCGACTTCAGCCTGTTGTCAGCTGCTTTATATTAATACTGTCAGGATCCATGCCACGAGTAAACCTTTAATACCACAAATTCTCCATTGGTTGAAATAAAGTGAGTTTGCTGGCCTTGGGAGAATGGTAAACTCATCCTGGTACTCTTCGAACCATAAATGTGTACATCCATCTGTATAATACCATGCATTGTCCTGCTGGTAGATGCAATCATCGTGAGCAAACGTGGTGCACATATTGGACTGGGATTTGGTCCGCAAGTCTATGTACACATGTATTGAAACATCGTGCTTTTAACCCCTTCGCGGTGGGTAGCGCAAACGCGCGCTTATCTAGAAGTGCCGGTAGTGCATAACGCGAGCTTCTGTACAGGGCCGGGAGCTTTTTTGCTATTAAGCTTAAATCCATGAAATTTCCGAAGTATCAATGCCAAATTCTTTATGATCAGAATATATCATAGTATCACTGTCTCTACTATCAGAATCTGTTTCGGAATCAATATCTGAAATATTTTGATTCATTTCTGCTATTTTATGCTCTGTTAAACATTTTAGACTCTTGGGTATTGTAACGGTAGAAACAGAAATAATTCACGTCTAACAAGGTCTAATTATTTTCTAAAACTGAACTGCAAACCGAAATACCCAACGCTTTAGCGAAAATAAAACTTCTCTACTTACAATAAACTACCACGTGCAAATTTAAAGAAATATCATAAAACACGCCATTCGGAAACTTTTATTTCCCCCTTTTGTTTATATAATCAAAAACACGTGTATGTGAGTCATGCTTCTCTCATTTCGAATAGGTCTAATGTACATGTATCTGAAACCATATGGACATACAATGCCATCTTGTGGCAGAAATTATAGTTTTTAAAATGTTCCAGGACACTGGCACAAATACGTGACTGTCGGGGTTGAATGGGAAAACGCTCTGGCACGCCTGCTTGTGGGCCGGGAAGTTAGTGTGTTCGTTGCTGGCACGTAGACGTGACAGTCGGTGCGAAGGGGTTAACAATGATGAAAGAGCCCGAAAAATGCCTGGAATTAATTCTATGAATCACAATGCTCCCTTCCAGCACTTTTGGGCTGTTCCGGCAAAGACTGCCAGTTGTTGGCTTTCAGAAGTTTCACGTCGTATACGCCAATTTTTATTTTTTCGGTGGAGTATAAAACGTGATTAATCGAAAGACTCTAGCTGCCGTCACTCAATGTACATTAAGTTTTGTTACTCATGTGTAAATCCCAGCCTTCGTCACCAATGAACATACGTCAACATAGGTGCAAGGAACAAGTGCATCCTTCAGAGACCCAGACGTTGCAATGTATAATGAGCAGTTGTTTAGAAGAAAGAGTTATTAACCCTTTGGTACACCTGGGTGATCAGTTCCTCAAAGGTAGTAAGTTCGTTCTCCCGAATACAGCAGTAATCGTTCACTTCTGTAATCAATTTACCTTGTCATGCTCATTTACCCATTCATTACATACTTTCATCATAGCAATACACTGACAATTCACAAAATTAGACAGTTTGAAATTATTTCGACCCTTGGCAGAAAACCAATGATCATACCCTTTTGAACGTCTCTCCGTTTTTATTATTACGCCAAATATTGCAATGTTATTAGAGACACTCACACAGCCATTATATATGCTCAACTACACTGTGCTGTCTTGTGATTGGTTGCTTCACGTTGACTTCCAAAGTATGTATGTATGCATGCATAAGTATATATATACATATTTATTTATTTATTCATTTTTTAATTCTAACATCTTGTTCACTAACTGAGGTCTTGGTTCACGAATATTTATCACGAATATATTTCCTTTTTTTCTCTAGAAATTAATCAACTCACAAAATGTGAGTTCTTTATCACAATGTCTTAAAAAACTAATAAAATTATACTCGAAATTGTAGCAAAATTTCTATGATATAAAATTTCCTATTATGATACATTCAAAGAGAATTTTAATTTTAATGACTTTTTTACTTTATATAGTATAACCTCCATGAAAAAAATCTACCTTGTTTTTTATATGGAAGGAAGCAATAAAATGTCAACAAGAATTTTTTTTTCCGGGTTACCCTTTCTTAAAACACAGTGCAGCTTTTTGAAAAATCTTTCCTATCACAGCAGGAATTAGCTTCCTAAGGTGCTCAATAACTCTCAAAAATCGTAAAATACACTAAATAATTAAACAATCGACTCTAATAGCTTAAAATTCTCCAAATTTAACATTATTAGCTCATTTAAAGTAATCATTAAAATAAAAAAACTGAGTATTGTATGCATTTAAATATTTAAAGTCCCATTTATATCGATTCAAGAGCATCCCTGCATTTTAAGATAGCCTAGATATTTAACTTTACGGTATAATAGTAATCCTGCTTCTCTTTTAAAGTGAAAAAAATATTTATTAAGAAATTTTCCTAAAAGATTTCAAAAAAATTAATTATATTTCTTATTTATATTTTTATCATTTATTTAAAATAATATTAACAAATCATACACAAAGTATCATTTGAATTTCCAAATGTATTTTCTTTCCGAATTCAAACATTATATGGTTTATAATGTGTTTCATTTTCTAATATTTTTCATTTTATTATGTGTTAATTTATAAACATATGAAAATGGAATATTCAATTTATTTCCTACTTTCTACGAGTTTCTACAAACATAAGTAAGTGAAGAAGCCGTTTAAAAATGTCGATGGAAGGAATGAAATAAAATAACACAAAACAATGCACAAGTATTTACCAAAATAATAAAAACATTTGTGAGTAACAGTAATATTCAATGTGCTTATTAAGCATTTAAATATAATATCTAACAGTATTTTTATAAATATTATTGTACATTTTCTGATATGTGGTAGATTTATTGAAGTCTTATATGTCTTAGACTTTTTTGGAAACAATAAAATCCAAAACTCACTGACTTCCAAAGAAGACATATGGTAGAAGCCTTAATAGCTAATACAAATATGACAGACACATTCCAATTTTAATGTGTTTCCCAAACATCCAAATGTTAAAGTCAAAATAGACGCAGTGCAGCAGAAAAAATCAACAATATAAAACAGTATATGGAAAGAAAAAGTGAAAGAGACAAACAGCTATTCTGCGGATCACTTGCTGCGCAGTCAGCTTTTTAGCTGATAACTGCGACAAAAGTGGCCACAGAGTTCAGACAGTATCTGGATACTACACTGTCAACGGTTGCAGTTATAAGATACCTTTATAAATAATGCATGGATGGTAGTGCAGCAATACCGAAATCACTTATTACAGATGTTAACGTCGTCTACATAGATGTCATACTCACAAAATCTGTAGAGTTGCTTAGTGAAAGAAAATGATACGGTCTGCGAATCCTCTTTTACACTTTTTCCTACAACAGAATGAGTGCAAGTTTGGAGGACACCTGCAAAAGCTTTTCATCGTAACTATTTCCTTCCAATTTTCAATCATGGAGGTAATGGTATGGGCAGCTGCTTTTTGGATTTCTTTTGTTTTAATCATAACCTTAAAAGGAAAATAAATACAGTATATTTTTAACTGACCAGGTCCATATTTTGATGCAATTTTCATTCCCTGACCGATAGACATTTTCTAGATATTTACACTATTATTCATGCTGGAAGACCTGTCTAATCATAGTGTGATAAACCAATCATGTTTATACTTTAATATTGGTACATACAGGAATTTTTAAAAAAGATATGGCTACCCCTAGCTTAAATGTATAGGCGTATTGACTTTCCATGTTGCCAATTAAGTTGTCAGGTACCAAAAAAGAACCGAATACCTAACACAGAGTAAGTGGTTTTCTAGCTCTCCTACAGATCTTGGAGGACTACTTCAAGAAGCAAACTTTTTATCAAGATAACCACATATGATCTATCCTCAGATGCTCTATGGGATTCAGTTCTGAAGATCAAACTAGCTACTATATTTGTTCCAAATCAAGACACTCATGATAATCCTCCACAATTACAGCTCTATGAAGTCAAGTGTAATCATCCATAGGAAAGGAAATCATTACAAATTGCATATTGATCGACATATAGATAAAGGATCTCGTCCCAATATCTCACATCAGTCAAAGTTCCTCTCTGGAACGCCTGCAGGTCACAATGACTGCGGGGTAAGTTCTATATTCAAACCATTATTCCAACACCGTGGTAAATGTATCTGTGCGCATTTTTGAATTGATGATATCTACTGTTTTGTTATTTCAAGACAGCCACACTACATGAGTCGTTCTTCCGCCTGAACCTAAACTCGTCTATAAAAAGAAACACAGAAACCCATATGTATATGGTCCAGAAAATATGTTCTCTTGCTCAAGATAAGCGGTCTTTTCTCTGCCGTCCAGGTGAGAAGAACACGCAAAATTGATCGCCTTCATAGAGATATGCATGATGAAGGCGTCTTCAAACTGTACAAGCGAATATCCTTCTCTCTGTTGAAATAACATGGTCTGCATCAATTTTTGGTATGGAATTGCTTCTTCTCCTTCTGTCCAAAAAGAACTATAAAATGAAATAATAATTTATGTAATATTTAAAAACTTATTTTTGCAGTAAATTTGTCTTTAATCGTGGAACTGACAATACAATATTAAAGTCTCTCATCTTATTTAATTTCATCATATTTTTGAAACACAACGCAAATTCATTGTAAATTTTAACATACCGTTTTCTTAAAGAATTGTAGTACTATTTCATTTAATTATAGGTGGGGGGCTTACAACTAATTATATTATTTATATGCATTTTAAATAAAACCTATACAATAATTATTCTGTTGAATTTTTACTGAGTTTAAATGTATTTATTTATTTCATAGTTATTTCTTATATGACCTATATTATTTATTTTTCATAGTATCTATATATCTTTATAAATCTAATGTATTTCATGATGAATTTCTAAAAATTTTCTCTAAATGAAAAAAAAAAAATGATTTATTCAATTATTTTTTATTTAAAAACTCAACCATCAACATGTTTGAGTCAATCAACTTGTCAAATTTTTGGTTTATAGAAAAATGTTTGATAAAAAAGTACCTAAAAGTATAAATTTTACCTGGCATAGCTAATTTTTTTTAAATATATTTTTAAGAATGTATATTAATTTTAGTTATATTAATAAAGGGGAAAAAATTAACTAATTAATTAACTAATAATTAATTAACTAATAATTAATATTTATTAATAAAGGGGAAAAATTAACATTGAATTTTTAATATTACTACAAGTTCACTGAAAATTGCTGTCATTAGACAGTGACCTACTTCCCATTTATTTGTAAAGTCCATAGTTCTTAAGCTTTTTTTTTTATTATAATCTTTTGAGAAGAATGCCCAAGTTTAGTGAGCTGAACTTTCACTTCAATTCACATGTTATTGACATCGAGAACTTTGTCAAGAAAAGAAGAAAGGCGAATGAAAAACCTCTCAACCAATGGGGAGAAGGACGCTCGTCATCCACGCAATCACACGAGAGGTCTTTACTCTCGTGGCACGGTGACAAATAGAAGCGTTCTAATTAAACTTAGAGAGCCACGAGAAAGGTATGGCAGCGGATTCCTATCTCCAGAACTGAAATGAAGCGTAACGAGGAATGCCGACTATTCGAGAGATTTTCGAACTTCCTGAGCGAAGAAGTATGCGCCTCTTTGAATAACCTTTGAAGCAGCAGGTTCTCTTATGAATTGCTGTCTGAATTTTCAGCCATCCCCAAGGATTTCGAATATTTTTCACACAATTTTTACTTTGAATGTAGTATGCTGAAAAATAGTAAAATTCATTAAAAAAAATATAAATATGTATTACTTATTAATTGAAATGATTAACATTGAAAGCAGCAGTGCTCAGAACTAATTTCGTTCAGATCTAATGAAAATTTTTAAAAATTGCTTATTGAGATTATTATTATTATCATTATTATTACATATATATATATATATATATATATATATATATATATTGTAAAGCTCATATAAATAATATATTAATGTAAAATCTTAAACACAATTGCTATATAAAACTATAACTATGCAAAATATATACACTAAATTAAATGAGTTGTAATGAAGCATACACGATTTAGTCAGAATTTTAAATTTCTACTTGTCTCAGCAAAATTAACAAGAGAAAAAGGGAAATTTGTAATATTTAACAAAAAAAAAAAAAAAAAAAAAAAAAAAAAAAAAAAAAAAAAACTCTACAGTACAAAAAATGAAATTGAAAATTGCAGTTATTTTGTTCAACCAGCCAAGAAGCATTTATGGTATATATAAGATATAGATTCTTAGAAACATACTTATCTTTACAGTTAGTGTATAAATTGAATCTTCGAATTGATATTAGTAAAAATTTTCATACTGTGAAACAAAAATTTGTCTAGTTAGTAGAAATTTACTCTTCGATATCTAAATAAATGTGTATTTTAACCATCAAATTGAATAAAAATGTCTTCAGATTTAGTTTTATGACAGATGTTTGTTCCAGAAAAGTTACATTTCCTTTCTTATGAAGCCCTTGTTTTACAACTTTTATGTAGATACATAGAATTTATTCATAATATATATTTTAGTATAATTTCTTGGAATTTTCAAATTATATTTTTAAATAATTTTAGATAAAGCTTTCATGTTTTTGGAAATTCATTATTTTTTAATACAAGTATTTTCTTTAAAGTGCTGCATTTTTGTGGTAGTATTAATTATTGGGTAATGAAAAAAAAGTACTTACTTTATATTTTAAAATTAAATATTGATGATTTTTGTTTTATGAATGTTAAAATAATTCTGACCACTAGTTAAAAACTGAAATTTTAGGAGTTAATATGTAAAGCATCATAACAAAATGCTTATGGTTACTGGAACTTGTAATTGACAGTAAATATAAAAAAAAATCATGCAATTCTCTTTGGAACTCAAATAAACTTATGCAATTTTTTATAACGCATATAAATTAAATATTGGAAAGAGAAGAAAAATTTACAACTATTACATTTAATTTTATATGTAACATTTGTTTTTCTCTTTCCAATATTTGTTGTCAATTATATTAACGTATGTTTGAAATTTTCATAAGCAAATTTTCCGTAATAATTGACTAAATTTATAAAATTCGTATCATCTTAATGGGTCCCAATGAAGTCTTAGCGCGTCATAGTGAATAACGTCTTTAATAAAATGTAGAACTCTTTCGAAATACTCATCAGAAAGAGCAGTTTTAAGCTGTTATTGTCTAAAATTAATTTATTTCATTGGTTTTTATAAACAACCATTTTTCGCTTACATGTATGAAATACCTAATGCTAAAGTATATATAAAATCTTCCAAAATAATATCTTTTATAAAACATCATAAATTATACAATTTTAATTACTTAAAATTCGAAAATTCACAATTTATCTATTTTTGAATATGTTTAAACTGAAACATTTCAAGGAAAATAGGAAAAAAAATTCCAATTTTGGTTTCAAAAAAAAAAAAAAAGTTTCGTTTATTATTATTTTAACTTGGTGAATGTTCAAGAAATAGTGCTACCATAATGAACTATTTGTTCAACGTTTTCTCGTATTGGGATGTATTCATCATGTAATACGACATACAACTAAACATTTGAATTCACAATTTCCACCAGATGATGCTCAGAAATCGAAAAATTCGCATTGCCAATTTCACATACGCAAATATAAGACAATTTATTAACATTTACTTACTCGTATGTTGACCAGTTTTGAAACGACAATCCCAATAAAGTAGATGTACCTCGTAAGAGACAGCCAAAATAAGGAACTTGAAGTCTAGAAGCATAGCTGGATATTCTGACACCAGTCCTCTAAGTTGAAAGTTAGGAGTGAGGCTAACAACACATCTTTCTGCAAAAAATCTCTTGAAATCAGATCAGGAAAACCGGATGGACTCAGACATATGACGTGGAAAGAAAAATTTAATAGGAAAACTTGATCATAGAATGTTTGCACAATCATTTTATTATACAGTACTGATGAATCTGCTGGAAGAGTGGACAGATAAGGATTCGATGAAGTATCAGTACAGTAGATTAACTCATTAGATAGAGGAAATTAGATAAGAGGGAGTGCATCTGGTACTAAGGATGACCAAAAAATTAACTTCACGTAGGCATTTAAATTGTGTATAAAATAATATGAGATAAAGTTATAGATTTCAAACCAATAAATGAAAGAATTTGTAAATTATGATTTAAGCCCAAATGACAAACAGTAATCATTATCTGTGTGCATGTGTGCATGAACCTGTAAGGATAAAACCGGAACTAAAAACGTGATGTTCCATGACAGTCTGGAAGAAACTTATAAAGAAAGATCACCTATTCGTATGAAAGTGGATGCAGGGCATCTCCTTGCAAAAAGGTTCAGGTGATAGACAGAAGGGAATGTACTTAATAAAACTAATCATATATTGATAGATTTAAGACATAAAATTTGCTTGAAGAATCATACTTGAAAAACATTTCAAGGATCCAACACTGTTTCAGAGCATTATTTGAACATCTCAAAAGTAAGGGAAAGATTTTCCTAGTTATATCACCATAAAAAAGGATGTATTTCTGATTACAGAAGTCCTGGAAATCCCTTGTGTGCAATTTTCTGTGGGAATAAAAAAAATTATAGAGATTGAAGATACGTATTATATGAATTATAGCAGGAAACCCTTTAAGCACATAATATTAGATATAAATAAATAATTACTTCCTACTCTCAAAAAACAGAGAAGAAAGAATTGGGTAGTGAGAAATAATTAGAGTAATAAAAAAGCATGTACATTCAGACTAATGATGCATAAACAGTATACAAGAAACAGTGATTACTAATATACAGAAGTTAGAAAATAAAAAAAATTGTTTTTTATAGAGAAGATTTTGTGAAAATTTATATATGTAAATAAAAAAAATACCGCAGAACAAAAGTATTTGTAAATATTGCTATAGAAAGTAATATTTGAAATTTTAATAAATTTCATAAGCAGTTTATATTTATAATTACAATAATATTATAGATTCATTAAAAATGAGGCTAGAAGGATTAATACACGTACATTGAAATAAGTGTAATACACTATTATTAAGACGGTTATTTTTAATTGTATATTACAAATTAACTATGCTATTCTAATACATAGTAAATA
>JAPDSC010160476.1:44818-63953 GCA_026290005.1 Latrodectus geometricus
AAGACCGAAATCAGAGAATGTCGACATTCACCGGTGAATGTCAACACATACCAAAAACGTTGGTGAAAGACCGTACAATTGATTACATTTCTTGCACTTTCGGACCATCACCGGTATATGTCGACAATCACAGACAAGCTTTGGTGGAATTTGAAAAGATGATTAAAGAGCTCGAAAAGGAGATAACAGAAGGCCATTCCCGGGCTTCCCTTTCCACCACAGCATTTAATTTGTTTTTAATTTGTTTGTTGTCAGGTTTGTCCCGCGGGTTAAAAATCCTCTACACTTCCTCTACTCACCGTGATTGGTCACTCCTACTTTCTAAGAGAGGCGATAAGTTACGTCACACATGTGACGTTTTTCACGCCTGAAATATTGAGATAAGAAAATGCAAATCTTCATTTCTCCTCTCCGGATACGGAGAAATGAAACGCATATTCAAGATTCACCATTAGTGCATTGTGGATGTCGACATTTGCCGGTGTAAGAGAGAAATGAGGATATCTAGCAAATATTTCGGACATGCGCCAAGCGACTACGTGAATGTTGACATTCACCAGCGAATGTCGACATTCTCCAGATTTCGGACTTTCACGGTAACATATATATATATATATATATATATATATATATATATATATATATATATATATATTGAACGAAAATAAGTAGGTTAAAAAGTGTTACATTTTATAAACTGTTTAGCTAAATGTGGGGAAAAAATGACCAAATTAAAAATTTAATTTATAAGTTACATTAACATTAAAATTTATTTATTAAATTTAGCAATTTATGAATTTAATTAGAAGTGTCTTAAACTAATATCTGTCTCATTTATTATTAATTTTATAATTAGAAATTTAAAACTTTCTGTTAATACATCGTAGTAAATTCTTTATTTTATTCATTTATAAACATTTATTGTTATTCATTTTATTATTATTATTCATTTTATTCATTTATAATATTTATTTAAAAACATGTATATATAAGCATAATTTTTTGATATATATGTATATAAATATGATATTTAATACATTTATTAATTAAATCTTTTCCACTTGAATGTAGAATGCATCACTTTAGCAAATAATTGCATACCTGAAACTTGAAGCAGGTGACAAAGAAGCCGTCGTCTGAATATTCTACTTTGCAATATAATCACTCACTTCAGTATGTCCAATTTGTTCAGCAACGAAAATGCATCTCCTGCTTCACAGGAAACTATTCAGTAAATTTTCAAAGCCTCCGTTCTCATTAAGATCAGTCTCACAGGGTGTTTCAGTTGAAGCAAACATGTCGGCATTTTATTCAATCCCTTCCTCCTCAATATGCCGTAAGAGTAAATTAATTTGCTTGGTCGATGTTTGAGCTTCCCGAGATCAAAGTGCTCGCCAAAAGACACGACTTAACTGTGTGCAGATAAAGGTAAAGTAACATAAATGCACACAGTTAGGAAGGTGTTTGAAGTGTCCTGAGTTCGAATGCATAAATTCTGCTCGAAATGTACTTTTAATTATGCATGGTATTTAATTGTTTGCTAGGAGTAACTAAAACGTCATATTTGGGTTTTGAATAAAATACTAATATGTTAGCTTTCATACACACACAATTGCTTAAAAATGTTTAAGCATTTCCGTTATGAACAAACTTTTATGTGTGTGTATATTACCATAATAAAATATATTATTATTGGCATGAATACATCGGAAAAATATCATAAATAAATAAATATATACAAAATTTATAAGTATGGTAATACATTTAGAGTAAAAGTAGCATAAATAGAAAAACCTTAAAATAAATGTTCCGAGGTTGTTTAATATTTATATCAAATATAAATACAGTAAAGCATTAAATAAGATTATTTAAATATAGTAAAATAATAGAACAAATAACCATTATACAAAGTGAAATTTTCAAAATGAATTTTAAAATTTAGCCCTTTAAATAATTATACAGTCCAAAAGGAAAAAATTAAAAAACACTCACATGCAATTAATTTAAATGAAATAGCAATATTATATAGAGTTTTAATTCTACCCACTATATCTGTGAAAAGGCTTTTCGAGAAACAATTTATATTGTTCATGTTATAACTCGTCTTACAACAACCTTCCGCATTTAAAATGTCTAATATATAAAGAAATAGGAGAAACAAACTGTGAATTCAAAAAATTAATATGCTTGTTTATTAATACTATAATTCATTCTAGATGTATACTTTATGTTTGTAATTTTTAAATAAACTTTACATTTTATGAATAGTTGCGTTTTAGAGATGTCAAAGTATTTTCAATGTAGTGCTGATTTATATAAGACTATCTATGGATTTTCTTTCACAACCTTCTTCATAAAATTCTTTAATCTTTTACGTGATATAATACAAATTCCAAAATAGCAGAAAGGGGTTTCCTTTCTTGGAAAAATTTTTGTTATTAACTATGATTATAATTCAGGATAATATTTTATGTTATTGAATTTATGCAATTGAATCTCATGTGAGTGTATTTTATTCTTATACTTTAAATTTCTATAAGTTACAATTAAAATATTCAGATTGAAATTTTATTATGTTTAATTTAAAATAATAATTCCTTATATTTGCTTACAGAAACAATTTATTTTTATACATATGAAAGAATAAAGGATTTTATTAAATAATCTGTAGTATATGTGAACCTGCAAAAATAGTTTAGTTTGCAATTTTATTTATTATTTCTAAATTTCGTAATCCTAAATATTAAATTCTTAAAAATTTTGGAATATTTCTAATTATAAAGTAGTTAATGAGAATTCAGTAGATGATTTCTGATGATAAGTCGTGAATTATCTCTTACAATTAGTTACAAATTCTGGAACGTCAGTCTTTATACACTGCTCAAAACAATTAAAGGAGGATATTGTAACTTTTATATAAAATAAAGATATAAGTGAAATTGTTTTTGTTGAAAATGGGAGAAGAGAATCACAAATGCAAATTTTTTTCTCATTTTCAACCCTTTTCTCTCAAATGTGCAAATTATGTTTTTTTTTTCCTTTTGTACACAAATGCGCAATAGAATGCATTTTTTTCTGCCAAACATGTGTAATTTTTTCTCATATAACCTACTACATCTGACAACCATGCATCAATCTGCTAAAAACTTTCCCAGCCACAAGATCCATCTAAAACCACAATATCATTTAATTGTTTTGAGCAGTGTATATTGGTCTAAATCCCGATTAAAAAATTTGCGTGTTCTTCTATCAGAACATGAGAAACAAGTTTTAAATAAGAAATTGAGTCTGAAATTGTATCAAGCAACTGAAAACATAGATAAAAAAATGTAAACTATTTTAAATGATATCATTTAAAATAGTTTAAATTACACATGTTTCGCATGTTAATGTCTAACTTCAAAGAACATGATTAAATACTAATCCTTCACATTATTTTCCAGGAATAAATATGTAGGTTCTAATTAGGATTTGATTGATAAGCATTGCATTTTTATGGCAGTGGATAGAAATTGATAACCTTCAAAGAACATGTAACGAGAGTGCTGATAGAGTTACCATATGTCGAATCATTTATTGGACTTATGATTTGGCCAATTATAAATTCAATCTGAAACTTTCGAAGAAAAGACTTAAATGATTGACAATGAATTTAAGACCCATAATTCAGTGGGGTAAATAAGAAAAGTAAATGAAAAAGACTTTTGTAAAACAAACACTAGAAAACTTAGAGAAACTCTCAAATGTTCCTTTTTTACGATGTATGCGAAACGCATATATTGTGTATAATAAAAGACAACACAACAACATGTTACACTTCTGCAGCATTTAAGATGCATCTATTTATGCTCATATAAATATTATTCTTAATGAAAAGTATTATAGCTTTCATAATCTAAACTCCTACTATAACTTTTATAATTTTCTTTATTTAAGTGCCTTAGTTATTTGTTATTACTTTTATTAGAAATTGTAAATTGGGATTCAATACATAAAATTGTGTAAATAATTTTAGATTTAGAAAGAATTTTAGAAGATATTTTCAAATTTATTTTTATAAATTATAAGATCAGTCTTGATTACTCAAAACAAATAATTAACATTCTCAACATGATGTATGGTTAAAGATAATTTTACACTCATTGAAAAATCGACTAAAGTAATTTTTCTTCCAAGAAAAAAGCATTTCTATGCTTCAAGGTAGATTTTGACAGTTTTAATTACTTCGGTAAATAAATCTTTCTCGAAACTTAAATTGTCAGTGAAATGTTGTCTGTTTACAGGACTTAGCCTTAGCTTAAATTTTAAAATGAGTTTACATTTTTAATATTAATCAGATACCTAAATATAAATCTAAAATATATTTGATTACTTACATTACTTTTAACATAATTACAGTAAAAAGAAATATATTTATTATTAAAGTACCAAATGCAAAAATAAAAAATTCGAACATTCTTCAAAGAAAATGGTTATATCAATGTATTTTTGAATTAACACTTCTTTTTTTTTTTTGAAACATTTACTTATGTTAAGTATTAAAATTTCTGGTATATCTTGTATTTTACTATTTTTTATGTGCTATACGACTCAAGACCATAAAGAACGTTTTAATACAAGGAATAAGAATAGTATATGCGCAATTAGTAATACTAATTATTAGTTATAATTTAAACTTTCATTCTTTAAGAAAATTCTCAATTTTTTGAAATGATATTTAACTATATGAAAGCCTGAATAAATCTTTTAAAAATGTAAAATAAATTTTATTTTGCATTAAATTTTAACGATTTTTTAAAGCAACTGAAATCCTGCAGTGATTACTGGAAATAATATGATGTTGGAATTTTCATTTGTTTTACATCAAACTTTAGTATTTGACTTTTAATTTAAGTGCGCTTTGAAATAAATATTTTACAGAAATATCTATTAAGGAATTTTTACCACTGTATTTTCTAAGCATTTCAAAACTACCCGTAAATAGTTGTGTCTTTTACAAAGCAATATTATAAAAAAATTAAAAAACATACTTATTCATTATTAAAACTAAACAATTAAATCTGCTTTCATCAACTAAAATAGAAGATTTCTTTAGCAAATATAATATTAATGTATATCACTTCATTAATTTTATAAGAGTATTAAATTATAAAAATTTTGAAAGTAACTTTATTTAAGGCATTTAAACTTATGCTTTTATTTATAAAAAGGTTCAAAAAGATATAATAATATTGAAGTTAGTTATTTTTCAAAAAATTTTTATTTAAAAAAATTAGTTATAAATAGCAGCTGCATATTTTTCCTATGAGTCTACTATAACACAATGTCTACCAATAAGTATGTTTACACCTATGATAAAAAAGAAAAACTATCTTTTTTTCAAAATCAATAGTTGGTAGAACCTCCACAAGAGGCAATTACAACGTGAACCCTCCAAGACATACTTTTCACAAGTCTTTGTATTACAGCTAGTGGTATTGTCATCAACTCGGTTTGGAATAGACATATAAGTTCCTTCAACCATTATGGACGGGTAGTGCATACCTTAATTCGGCGATCCAACTCGACTCAGAGATTCTCGATAGGGTTCAGGTCTGGAGTTCATCGAATAGGTAGACCAGTCCATTCAATGAACTCCACTGGCACCATACCAAGCCTTGGTTATCCTCGAAACATGACAACTGGCATTTTCATCCTGAAAGTAACAGGGGTCCAATCCGTAAAACTGCCACAACGTAGGAATCATATTGTCATACAAAATGGTGCAGTAGATATCGCCGTTTAACTTATCTTGAATGGGCACCCAGTGTACCATTCCAGACAAAGAGAAACACCTCCAGACCATAATTCCACCTCCGCTGAACTTGACTGTTTGCACAATACATTCTGGCAGGAGAAGTTCCCCAGGAAGACGCCAGAACCAGACCTTGCCACTTGAACGGTAAAGGTTAACCTCGATTCGTCACTCCAAAGAAACCGTTTCCACTGATCTACCATCCAATTTTGATGTGCTTTCCACTACATTAGCCAAACAGCGTAGTTGGACTTAGTGATCAAAGGCTTATGGTCAGCAGCATGACCTTGAAAACTAAGCAGATATCCTTCCTTATGGATGGTATTCATTGAAACAATACTCTCGAATACCTGTTGGAACTCCTCGAAGATGAGGGCTTTCGGTTGGGTGCGGTTCTTCCGAACTTCTCTGGACAGTATTCGTCCGTCTTTATCTCATAATTTCGTTGGTCTGCCGACTCGGGGCACTATCCGACAATCACCACTCCCCTTCCCCTTTTTAATCAAATATAGGCCACTATTGATTTTGGGTATTTAAAATCACTAGATAAGTCCCTTAAGGATCAGTCACATCTGTAATACCCGATAATTATACCTTTCTCGAAATCAGAGAGCTCCGAACTGCGCCTCATTTTGCATGCTATTAATGCATATGTTGTTTCCTATATGATACATACCGGTGGAGGCCATGGCGTACCTTAGGATCGCTGATATCGTAATTTGCTTAGGTGTCCAAATACGTATTAGTAGACAGTGTATAATATTTGAATTTTATTCCAACTATAATTACGAAGGCTTTAGAATATTTCATTCTGTCTGTATGAAATTCATCCAGAAAGTTGTGAACTTCCATTTTTAAAATTGTTTAAAAAAATATGATTTCCTAGGAAATATAATGTTAATTTCAAGGAAAATTTTGTTACATTTATGAAGATTCATTCATATCCTTCTATTACCTTTTTCGCATTTATGTATATGTGGTATTTGTTTTCAAGCTTCTCATTTCTATAGGGGTTTGAATTTTGTTAATTATGGTTAACAGATGCTGATTTGTTTTTCAAAAAACAGTACTACATAAGTAAATCCTTTTTGTTAAGCTCAAAAAAATGTTGAGAATATGTGTGTGTGTTTCTCTGTGTGTGCGTATGCGTAATTCAACATCTAAAATGTATGTCCTACTTTAGAATAGAGAACAACATTGTCTGAGACAGAACACAAAAAATGTTTTCTGGATGCTTGTAACAAAAAAAAATGTTGTATTAGTTTGAAAAGAAAATTTTTGATTGTTCAGACTTATTTTTAGTATTAGTTTAGATTTTTTGCGAAGAATTTTTGATAGGTTCTACCACTTTTTACTTAAACTAAAATTTTTCTCTGTAAATATTTTACAAAATAATAAGCTGAGATGTGCTATTATTAGATTTAACGAACTTTTGGTCATCATAAGTTTGAAATGTTGGTGCACTTGAAAAAAAAATATTAAACCGGATATGAATATGTAAAATGCCAAAGAAGTTTAGTACATATAACTGGGTTATTTTTTCATCAAATACTGTGAGTTCCATTTTTTTCACAATGCAGTTATTGCTTTCTAGATGACCATCACATATATTGGCATTTTAATATCATTTGAAAATTATTTATGATGAGTAATGAAAACATAAATACTTTTTTGCAACCAAAATACATTGTTACTTCTACAGACAAACTTTGGGTACGACAACAAACAATATGAAATTGTCTTATTCAGACAAATATTCAAAATCTGTTTGATTCCATGCCACGTCATGCAGCATACTTATTACAAAGCATGATGGGTACATAAAATACTGATTTCAAACTTTTGTTATTGTTTATTTTCTTTGAAGTTAAATCATTTATTTTTACCACTAACATTCAACTGTATATTAAATGTTATTCAATCATGACAATTCCTTCATGGTGTTGCAATTTTCACAAACATGAGTTTAAATAATTTTGTTTGTAATTACAGTATAATATAAATAATAATATTATTAAATTTAAATAAAAGATCACAATACTTTTTCTGCAAATAAATAAAAAATACCTAATTGTTACCAAAAACACAAAACATCTTCACTTATAATACGATTAACATTCCTTCTTATAAGTTTTTATTGTGAACTATGAACACTTTCTAATTACCTCCACACTAGCAATTAGTGTGTAACAATATTACTTAGGGACAACATTCTTCAACATAATGTATTTTAAAGACTATCCAATAACATACATCAAAACTTATTATTTAAGTCTTATATCTTTATTATGAAAATATTACTGACAGTTATTTCAAAATTATCTTAGTTTAGAAAATTCTAAATTACAATATCATAATAACGTTCATTTTTAAATTAATTTCAAATGTAATGATTAAAATTTTATTGTAGCACAGTAAAATATAGTGCTTAAATTATTTTCGTAAATTTTATTAACATTTGAATTTAAATTATTCATCAATTGATTTGTTATCACTTTATGGTAAGATTTAAAATTCGTAAGATGTGGTAAAGTTACTTATGAGAGTGAGATAGTTATTAATTTTTGATTTAACTCTTTAGAAATTGCATTTTCTTGTAAGAGAATTATCTCTTATTAGGAATTAAATACAAGATACCAAGACTTGCAGACTTTGAATATAATAATACAAATGCTTTAAAAATATTAAAATAATAATTTTAAAATTCTGAAACTAATGGAATCAAGTTATGTGTGTTCTATTTAATTTGCAAAAATAAATACTTAAAGATACTTTCTAATTTATCATTATTAATGTAAAATAAATTATATTAATAAAAAACTCTTCCATCACTATATTTTCATAATTTTTGGAAAATTAATTACTGTTATCAACATAAAAGTAATAAAAGTTTCAAAACTTTCTGTTTCATTTATCTATGTGATTGTAAACATGCATGCATGCTTATATATATATATATATATATATATATATACATACATTTATGCACATAAATATGAATCTGTAAGTGTTTGTGTTCATATGAACTGAAAGTTATTAAATAGCCGATTACTTTAATTATCTTAAATCTAAGATAAATTAAGCGTTTAATCAAATAAATCAAAATTGAAAATCTCTAAAACAGAAGAACCAATAATGAGCGGAAAAGATGCTTCCGAATTCATTAAAATCTGCAGAGCAAGAAGAATGAAGGCTTTCTTTCAGAAGGAGGCAATAGAAAGAAAAAAAAATAGAGACAAAAAAATTCTGACAGCTTGTATTTAGCAGCAAATCAGTACTTTCGCTTACAGCGTGAGAGAAGATCCACATGTCCAACAGCTTCTGGAGGGAAAGTCCACTTTTTGGCACTAACATTGATTCAGTAAATTATCTTTTTTTCCCCATTCTTCTTACATTTTTTGTTTTTCTTTTATGTGCCCTATTCCGTTTAAAATGTTTCTTTTTTTTTCTTATTTCCTGCCGCATTGATAAGGAAACGATGAGAAAGGGAACTTGTCCGGAGGTCATGATTAGAGTGTCATTGACAGCTCCAATTTGATTTTGATTGAGTTTAACTTTGGGGTCGAATAAATGAATTGAACTGTTGAGTATAATATTTTATCAAGGAATTCTTCATTGATTTGTGAAAGCTTTTAAATGTTTTGCAAAACTTTTTATCCCTTTCTTAAGGTATTCTCAATTTTTAAAATTGGATTATATATTTAGTTGGAACTCTAATTTAATATATTCTTTTGTAATTTGTATCATTTTTAGTAGCTCATAATGAAAATCGAAAAAGTATCTGAGGTAATCTGACTTCCAAAAAATAAGCATTTAATTAAGCTAAATTTTAATAAATTTACAATCAGAAAAACTTGGTTGTAAGAAAATTGATCTTTGTATAGTATTTATGTATTGCATCATATTATAAGGTATTTTTTTCGTGTACGTAAATCTATAATCAATATGAATGAAGTAATTGAATGGATAATTTAGATATAAAACATTTATAAAAATGTTTTATGTACAAAGTTTGTATATCAATTCAGTTTAAAACTATAAATCATGATATATAAATATTTAATGTTATACAATTCAGTAAAATATATTAAACTTGTTCTTTATCTATTATTCTTCGTTTAAAAAATGAGTAACAAAATTTGTGTCATTATTATATAAATAACATTATGGTAAATATTTTTTGATAAATAGTTTTAACATTTTTTTGAAATTTGATATGTTGTTTACACCTTTCATAAGAAATTTTCAATTTATTTTGTTTCCTGATATGTAGTATAATGATTGATAGCATTTTCATAATAACAATTCGAAAGTAAGACCAATTTGAAAGAAATAAAGTTAAAAATCATGGACCTGAAGTCTACTTATGTAAAATGTTATAAATCTTTGAGAAACTTTAAAATGTAACTCTAAATCCGAAGAATGATAAAAAAGGGATATTTTAGTCTTCTCAAGCTAATCCATCATATTTCATACAAATGTCTTTTCTATTTTTGTCTTATGAATATTTTCTTAATACATTTTAGTTACATTTATTCATTGAAATAAATATTTCATAGATTTTTTTATATATCAGGAAACAGAATATTTCAAACTTCTCATAATATAATTTTTATAATAAATTGTAAATTGTTTAATTCACCCATTTTTGAAAGATATTAAAAATGTTGTGTGTAAGATATAGCACAATTTTTTATAGGAGAAAAGTTTAAGAACTACTATGACATTTCTTAGGAAATTTCAATGTCAAAACAATAAGAAAATATTCTTTAAACAAAGATTTTGAATTTTCATTGAGATGAATATTTTATTCCCTATACTTCCAAGAAACTATATAAGTTAAATTTTTTTTTTCACTTCCATGCAATAATAATAAATTCTAACTACTTATTATCTTTATGAAAATATATATTACGTTGAACAAGTTTCACAAATTGAAAAATATACTTTAATTCAATAACGTTTTTTGCCTCATATTAACTTTAATTCTTATATTTCTTTGAAATTTGCTTAACAGTAGATAAATTTCTTTCAGAACAAACAGTTTACGTGGTTCTAACATTGCCTTACCATATTTAGTCCAAGTGCTTTTCAGGATCGATATAGTTCAGATTTTGTTTTTAAATAACTTACTTAATTATAAGTATAGTATGTAAATTGCATTTATTCTGATAAAGTTTCCAAAACTGTACTTAATTCTTTTTCTGAATCTTCAGTATTCAAGCCCATAACCTTAATTCTTTTGATCACTCTGTTATGTCTGAATATTATTTCTATACATATGCGGATTCTTTACAGGAGTCTTAGTTTAATATTTAGGTTTCATTAATTTTATGACTGTTTCAAACGCGTTAATGACTCTCATCTAATCAATATGGAATTTATTTTAACATAATTATTGAACTTTTCTATCAATGAAGCATTTTTTGAAGTATAATTGCTTTTATAGGTTTCAAGATCTAAAGAAGTTTATTCATAGTTATTGTTTCTCATGATTAAATCTTATAGCATTTTCCCAAACTTTTTGATTCTGAAATTTCAAGACGAAAATATTCCTTTTATCGTTTAATCAGCTTCTTATTTCGTTCTAAAGTGCTTGATATATAAACTATTAAGAGATCAAAAAAATTTGCTTTATTTTAATTAAAACTGTGTGAAACTGTTAACTTCAAGGGGCTATTTACATGAAATTTATAATTTTTATAACTTATTTGAGAATGCTATTTTCATGAATTTATTTTTAAACTTCAAAATTTCTTTTGATTAAAAATTTCTTATAATATATTATTTTATTTTGATTTTCCATCTCAATTTTGCTTTGCATCTAGTCTTAAATTTTTTAATTTGTTCATAATATATTGGTAGTTCTTTATATTCTTTATTCATAAATTGTCACTAGTAGTGTCATTGTATACTTCAAATTGCTTATTTATTAATTTGTTAAAAGGACAATGACATTTTAAATATACTAATGATGTTTGTAGAGTTAAAACTTTTTACTTAATATATCGTCAAATATATATGTGAAAAAAATTGCTAAAAGAATGGATAAATGATCATTTCTTGATTAAATATTCGAAAAAAAATTATTATTTGTACTCATTTCATAAAATGTCATATAAGTATAATAACTTCAGTTACATTTAAATCAATTGCATAAGAAAACAGTACATTATTTGTTTGGAAGATATTGCTGTATTTTTTAAAAAAATTCTGTTTATTTATTTACTTTGTGGAAAGAAACAGGTAAATTTTGTGGAAAAATAGCATATGTTCATAGAATTTAGTGAATTATAAATATAGAAATAAATATTTTTTTTTCTTATTTAAAATTTCTACAAACATCACAAATAAATCTATTATACTGCAATAAGATTTTTTTTACTCACAAAAGTGTAATGATATAATATTACTAGTATCGCAAGATTTTTTAAATAACAACATATCAAAAATAAATAAGAATATCAAAATGTGTAAATAAAATGCTTCATTTACATTATTATGACATAATTTTTAAAAAAATATTTTATTAACCACAGTATATCCTGCCATTCTAAACATTCAAACTTCATGAAAATTCTTTCAAAGGAAACATTTCTCTCCACCCAAGTCATATAAACAAATTAAATCATTTTTTGCCATTAAATTGCTCTTGTTCGCATACCATGTGTATTCAGGAATGATATAAAGTGATTAGTTTTATATGACAGACACAATTGCTTGTCAAATCATTTGACAAGCATATTACAGTCACAATTGTCTAAATCATATGACCGACACAATCATCTAAATCATTTAAAACTCATAAAATTTCAAGTTTAATACGCGCAGTTTTTTTTTTTTTTTCACTGATGTACTTTCTATACAATTGAAACTCTTGTAACAGTTTTTGTATACGCATAATTCTTTGATATTTCTGAATTATCAAAGATCATACAGTATGATACTGTTAAAACCTACCAAGCTTATTATGCATTAAAAATGTGTGTGTAGCTTTTTATGTTGCAATTATTAATTTAATTATCATTTTATAGATTCACACTAGAAAAAGAAGAGAAAAAAGTGAAATATATTGTATATTGTAAGTGAAAATATTATATGTTTGTTTATATATATATATATATATATATATATATATATATATTTTTTAAATTATTATTAATAAATTTATAAGGTAACATCTATCTAACTTATAAATTATTTTATAGAGAAATATGCTTAAGATAAAACATATGAGATCACTTACCAGAAAATTTGCGTTTATTGAAGTAGAAATTCTGGAGAGAAGACTTCGGAAACAATTCTTTAACAATATTAGGTTTGTGTTTAACGAAATTTCCCAACTTATCAACAAGCTCGTTTGCTTTAATGGTATTATCAAATAAAGTGTAGGCTTGTTTTCTGAATAGAATAGTCAATTGGAAAAAATGTAGAAACCTCTTTATAATGATATAAATTTAATTCACTTGATCAAAAGTTTTACCGCATTTCTAGCAGAAAGAAATTTCAAAGATTTAGAAAAAAGAAAGAGGAATATTTTGTGCAGGTGAATATTATAATCTTAGGAAAAGACAAAAAATCTTATTACAGATTAATTTCATTTTCATGTAGTTCTTGGAACGATTTTGTGTGTGTAGTTTACAATTAGAATGGATATTATTGACAAAGCCATTTTTGTTAAGACTTCTGTAAACATGCAATATTCTTTATTATTATGTTTGTGGGGAGGGTATACTAATGAATACATTTCCTCAAAAATGTTTTTTTATATTTAAATATTTTTTCAAAACATGAAAGAAACTTTCTGGAGAATTTAAAAGTTACTCTAAAACAGTCATTGAATTTAGGTCTTTCATGATTTTTCAAATGTACTTTTACTTTGTAGTTTTTATTCAAACTTTCAGATCAAAAATAAAATAATAACAAATTTTTCCATTCCCAATAAAGATGAATATTAGGATATTTTTCACCACGTATTACAATTTTCCAAGCAAAAACTTTCTGCATTTGTTTTTTTGTAGATTTATCTACTTCAATATACGTGGATTCTTTTCATGTTGTCCGTTTTGTGTTATCTTTATTACATTCATCTTGGATCTATCAATTTTTCGTGTGAAAGATTTAAATTTTTTGGGGGGGGGATAAATAAGAATATCTACTCTAGAATGTGAAAAAATAATTAAAAATATAATCAAGCTATTTAACTTAAGGGAAATTGCAGTTGTATAGCGAAATATAAAATTAACTTATATCCTGAGCAACTTTTTTATGTCATTCATCAATATTTATGTCAATATTGGGGAAATTATCTTAAAGCTGATTCATTTTGCAGATTCCAGAATTTGTAAGAATTTATCATAGTCATTGATAAGTGCTTGCAAAATCTGGTTTCGATTCTTCAAGAGAATGTTGTTTCAATTTTGATCTTAAATATCACAAAACTAAAATTTGTGTTTTCTGCTACACAAAATTGATTCTTTTCCTCAGGGAAAAACGGATTGATTGGCGGGGTTTTGTTGCACATTTATTTTTTTTAAAGAGTTTTATAACGAAGGAATTATCGTCTAATAAATTTCACACTTTAAAAAATTCCATTTTACATTTACTTTTATAGCTTGTGAGAAGTATTCTAATCATTCCAATAAAGTGCTAAACATTGATTAATACGTTATTTCGCAGCAGATATCATTCAAATACTCTTCACAACTACTTTCAGATATTAATAATTCCTAAGAACAAAAAAAAATTATGATGCAAATTTGGATACTTATAATTGCTTAAAACTTAAGATTATCAGAAAAAAAATTTAAAACTGTTTGAAAGATATTCTTCATAACAAAAATTGCTACTTAATATATATACATATTAATTTTAACATTTTTGGCAAAGAAACTCCATAGTGCTAATTTCTATAACTGAATATGATTTCTAATTTCATGAAATTATAATCTAAAACAAATTGTTATTTTTGGTAAAGAAATCATTTTCAGTATCATATCCATAAATCCGAAGAAAATATACAATCACACTTTAAGAATTTTTATTTCTCGTAATTTTATTATATCTTACTGAAGCGATGAGTTTTCTAGCAATAAATGACCTGAAATCATTGATATTTAGTCAAGAAACTCCTAAATCATAGTTTAAAAAACGCAGTTCTATTAAATTCAATTCAACACAATTGTTTTATTACTGCAGATTACAGAAAACTACTGAGGAAAAATTTGAAAAGAAATCGGAAATGAAAGAAATGGATATATTGAACATACACATAATACGAACATTCAGTTTTTTTCTAAAAATTGCCCAATTTTGCAAATGACCAATAATAAATTTTCCTTTAACTAAATTAATTTTAATTTCGTGCTTGCATTTCATGCATCACAATAAAATATTGATCAAATTTTATTGACTATAAATATTTATCGGTTACAAATTATCCACAAAAAAATAACGTCTAATCACTGAAGCTAATTAAATAAAATTTGATATTTTTGAGAAGCATGAATTTATCTTCTTACATTCTATAGTAATTGACGTGTATTTGATAATAATTATGTGTATAATTTTTTTGTATAGTGTACTCTGACAAATTTTTAAGACTTTGAAAATGTTATTGAAAATATTCTTATATATATATACATATATATATATATATATATATATATATATATATATATACACACATTACTAGTTATCTTTATTATGTTTGTGTTCGTATTATGAAATAATTGAAACAAAGACACAGTGTAAAACCTGAGATAATTTTAATCACATACATCAACATTTGAAATGTATACACTATAATATAATTTCACCAGAATATTCTATTTTAAAAGCATAACTCCTGCATTTCGGAGGAACAGTTAGTTTTAATTCTCTGTATGCTATGAGATTCATATATAGATATCTTTTACACAAACTTACAATGCATTCAACATTTTCCAACAATTTGCAAGGATTTCGAGTCACATTTGGCTTTGGTAGAGATCTTAATGTTATTTTCAGATAATATTTTCCTACTTAAAATACTTGCTAAAATTATCTATGGAATATTTTAATTAAAGTTTGAATAAGTATAGATAACCTCTTCAATACTGCCATACTCATTTTACCTACATATAAGAGACGATGTATGTCATTTAAAAATTCTACAGGTTTATATTTATAGGTTTTTATATCACTTTATCACACAATAAGATATTTAAGATCTGCAATGGGTTTCATGTTTAACTTATTACAGGAAAGAAAAAATTAAATGCTATGCTTGAGGCAGTGGCTATATAAATTTCACAACTTTACATCGTATCATCCATGTTAAAGTGAAAAAAATGTAAGTTAATTTTAAAGCTATAAGAATTCTTCCAGCTTTAAATTATTTAGATTTATCAATAATAAATTTATAATTGTTGAGGATTTTACATCTCAACAATTTTCCTTTTTCTGGATGTTTAGATGTTAAATATTGTAGCAAAATATATAGCATTATGTTCAACATTTTATTGCATTTGTTAAAATTAATTATAATTGCATATACATGTTGAATTATAAATGAGTTGCAGTGTTTTAAAAAATTTACATAAACAAGAAAACAATAAAACAAAATAATAAATGTTACAGAAATAGCAATAAAACTTCTTCATTATTTAATTGTTGAATTTCACAAAGTTAATGTAAAGCTTTTTACAGAATATCGTCACAGAAATTAAATAATGAATTAAATAAAAGAAATTATTGTGAATTAAATAAAAGAAATAACAGAAATTAAATAAAAGTATTATTTACGTATTAGAATATAATTTATAACATGTTTAAAAATACGTAAAAACAATTTACACATTATTATATTGATTGCTGATATAATATTAAATAAACTAAATAATTGCTTACGTTTTTCATAAATTTTAAAATTTTAGCTTTTAAATAACAATAATATATTTTAACTAAATAACATAAGAAATAAAAATGGAAATCATAAGTATTCTAATAAAATAAATTTTCATAAATTTAATATAATCTACTTAAACATTTAAGAATTCCATGTCAAAATATAGGTTTAAATAAATGATATAATTCATAATGTTAAATTCCCTATTGAATTTGAAGGATTTTATTTATATGAACTCCTCATATATCATCATAAATTAATTCATAGTTTACAGTAGTGTAACACATGATACATATGATACTAATACATAACATATATGTATATATAGACATATATATTTGTATATGTAAATATACATATATATATAAATCGTATATATAATATATATATTTGAATATATATAATTAGTTCTACCACAAAAACACCAGTTTACTTATGTACAAGATTTAAGTAGAGTTAGGCGCATTATATTCTATATCTATTCTCTATTTATTCATGTCATCTATATACAGTGAAAAAAGATTCATTTCCTCCGAGATGCTTTAAATCTAAATACACAAATTTCACTTTTACATTTGAGAGGTGCTGTGATACAAAAGTATAAAATAACTCATCATCTATGATGGCACACACAATCAAAAAACACAATCAAATAGAGAAAAATGCTTTAAAATTCACAAACAATAAAAAGAATAACAATTTGGCTCAAGAAATTTGAGAATGACAATATCACTTATGTTTGATAATTTATTTTACAAATAAATATTGAATAATTTCTTCGAAATATTTGTCTTTCAAAATCATTCTTCATGATAATTCTTGGGTGTATATTAAGAAGATTACATTCTAATATCAAAAAGCATAACAATGTCTCATGAAAGTCAACAAAAATTTCCCGAAATTCAATGAAATATAGTGAAGGAAATGGCCGAAATAGTTTTATTATATAGTTAGTCGAGTGGATTCTCTCTATTTTTCATTCACTTTTGTTGCGTAACTTTGCGTATTTAAATCCATTTTATTTGTTAACGAAAATAAATTTTAATGCTATACAGACAAATTCTTATGAATTTGAATTTTTACCTTATGTTTATAGTAACGTTTTACATTAAACATCAATGAGGAATTTCGAGAAATTTGATTCATGAAACATCCTTATTTCACATATTCTAGTGTTATTAAATCACAGATTTTAAACTATATACATTACATAGACGCTTACATGCATTAAACCTAGCAAACGCAGAAATATGTAAAGTATCAACAACACTAGTAACATTTCATCGTTGTTGGTTTAACTTATCCATCGTTACGTTAATGCAGATAGCATTTGACAAACAGATTGTTCAAAATTATAATTAACAATTTAATTTCTTAATATACATATTGAAAGTAAATATAAAATAATTAAAGAAAATATTTTGTGGGTGTGTTTAATATGAATAAATTAACTACATTGCAACACACTTTATAATATCCAACATAAACAATTTCGAGAGAAACAACAACAAATAGTAATAAAGTGCGGGTATATTAATGGGGTAGATTTGAAGAAATTATCTTTTTAATTATCAGATGGTTAATATGCATACCATGATTCAATTGAAATTTGCCAGATATACAGCAAATTACTCATTAGGAAAAGTTAACAGAAATGTTTTTATTATTTTTAAGTTTAATACGTTTCTTTATAGAACACTGTGAAAGTTTGAATATTCAGGAAATATTATTGCTTTAGAAAAAAAGGCAGCTTCGTTGTGATTCACATTTTATATATTTTTAAACTACGGTGCTATTCAGAAGTTGTAAGGCAAAGGTTAAAACTATAAGCATCATGGTTTCAGGTATTTACAATTATTATAACATGACAAATCAAAAATGGATTTCACATTATTTATATATACAAACTCGTTATTAATATTTATATATTTCTGGTATTCGTTTTGTTAAACTTAATGATGAACAGTTCCACATTCCACAGACAAAATTTTAAAGTGAAGACATTTAAATACATTACTCATGCTATGTAACGTTAATCTTAAAGTACACTGACCATAAAAAGGTACGAAAAATTATTAAACACTAATTGCTCTAACACACACATAGATAAAGTGATAAATAAAGGAAGGGATCTAGATAAAGAATAATCAAGCATGCATTTCTGGGGTTTTTTCATAAAGTGAATGGTGACAATTTTTCGTGATAGTACAATCGCGAGGGTAATTGCGCCGGACCACATGCACACTTTGCTTTGTTTTTCATTACGATTTCGCAGATTCCAAAGTTATTCGAAAAACATCTTGCTCATGCTACAGAAGAAACAGTTTTTGCTAGAAGGTTATAACTAAGGATCAAAGGGCAGTGCCTTTTCTGGCGAGATCCACACAAAGGCAGAAAATCACTGCTGAAAATAAATTTGTAAGAAATAACTCTCTCTGCTTAAATATTAATAC
>JAPDSC010160476.1:73953-109635 GCA_026290005.1 Latrodectus geometricus
AATAAATCATACCATTACAAATAGAAAATGGTACTTACTAATACTTTCCAAAATATAAAATCTAATTCATTTAAGAAAAAAATGGTTTTTACTTATAATATTTTAACTACAACATATTTGTTCAAATATTTTGAATAAATTTGAAGAGAAAAGAAGATTTCTAAGGTATAAATAGCAATCAGAAATAAAATGCTTTTGCAAATTATTGTCTAACTTTTAAACACTCGTCAAATTTAAATAATTGAAAAAAATTTTATAACCAGTATCTTTCAAATAAATAGTTAAAATATATTTTCAATCAAATTTTCTACTATAATAAAAAGGTAGAATATAATATAGAATTTTTCACTAAACAGTATTCATCAAGCATATCTCTTTGATACTCAAATAACTGAATTTGAAGTTATTTACTAATTACTTTATAGGAACAATTAGTAACTTTATATTCTATTATTTTTGCTCTATACTATAAATTCTATCAAACTCAAATATATTTAGTACTTTGTATAATCAAAATGATATTTGAGATGTTTTTAGTTATCAAAGTTTAGCTGAAATTAAATAATTAAATTTTCAACTTTGTACTTTGAATCTTTAATTTAAATAAAAATTGTTCAAAAATAAATTTATTAAAATAAATATTATGTCGAACTCATATGTTATTTTTTAATATAATTTGAGAATTTTTCCTTAACATTGAATAAATTAGAAAATATTATTAAATGTTTCATAATAATTTATTACGTTTTTTTTTCAAACTAGTTAATATATATGCATTATGCCAATATATATATATATAAAACTTATGAGTATATAACACGCATTCATACATAAAATATCCCAGATATTTTAAAACATCTTAAACATTCTGTCCAAATTATTCATGCTTAACTTTAAATCTTATGTCATGGATCAGACTTAAATAATACTTTCTTTATGGTCAATCGATAGTAATGATAGGAAGAAGTATGAAAAACAGCTTGATTGCCAAATTTAATTATTCCTTTTTTGGGAAATATTGCACATAGAGCAAAGTAATATCTTACTCGTGAATTCGTCTTGATCTTCCGCTTCCGCTTCAGCAGCTAGTTCAGCTGGTGTCTTCCGCTTCCGATTGAGGCTACTTCCCTCCATATCGGCGAAGGGATCTTCCTGCTGTACTTCTTCCTTCTTTTTGATGCCATACTATTATTGGAAAAATAAAATTTTTGTTTGTTTAAAACATGTATAAATGTGCCATTTAGAAAAATATCTGCTACATTTTGCTCACATTGATATAAGAGTTGTGTTTAAAACGATAAAAGATGAAAATTTTGTAAATTTGTATAACATTTTAGAAATTTCGTTTTATTTTCTTATAAATCGTTTAGCAAAAATTAATTAATTTACTTATTAATAGATCTTTCTCAAGTTTTTGCCACTTAGATTCAATATAATTTATATTTTTCTGTTGATAACTATTTTCAATAACAATAGAAAAAATTACTATTAAACATAATATTGTAATATGATTGCTAAAAATTTGTATAAAAATTTACTGTATATCTCTAATATATTTTATGCTTTATGAGTCTATTATTTCAAAAGATACTTTTAAAACAATTGATCACAGAAAAAGTTTGTTGTTCTAAGCAATTATTTTTTTCATAAAATTTATTAAATTTTGTGCAATTTAAAAGGATAAAAAGTAAAAGCTGCAATATTTTAATATTCCATATAAGTCGTCCAATTCTAAGTTAGAATGCAAATTTTCTGCTTACGATCTAATCACTAACATTAAATAATTAAATATTTAATTTTATTATCAGTATTTTTGAAATTTTTCTCGTCAAAGAAAATTTTTAAAGTAAAAATTTTCTTTGACGAGAAAAAATTTCCTGGGATGAGCTGCAAATTTTGCTGATAAAATCACGTTTAAGCAAACCTACGCTTATTTTGTCAACTTTTTATCTGCCTTAGAGTAGAACAGAAGCTATTTTTTTTAAAAATTAGTCACTTTTGGTAATACATTTTCATATTTAATCAATTTCTATTTTATAATACCTATATCAAAAAATTTCTAAAATAATTTAACTTTTTGTTTTTTAAAAAGTTTTTAAAAAAGTCTAAATTAAAGTTAATTATTTAGGATATTTCTCGGATATGTATTTACATATTTTTAAATTCCAAGCGTGATAAAATGCTTCAGAAATTCTATAGTGCATGAATGTATCAACAATTTTATTCATTGTATGATATATTAAATTAATACTGAAGTCTATAATCAAATTAAGTTTTAATTAATATAAGGTTTAACCATTTTTTGTAATAATCTATTTAAAATTATAATATAAAGACGCTATAAAAAGTAGATAAAAATAAATCTTTTCAATTAAACATGCTCATTTTATTTCGAATTTGCACTTAAGTAACAAAAGTGCGACATAAAGTTTGTGTTACATAGTCCTAATTGAATAATATTTAAAATTAATTCCATTAATTTAATCCCTTCCATTTTAACTTATTACTCTTATTGTAACTAAAATAAAAAAAAATTGTCAACGGATGATATTTACAGTTTAAAATGAATTCATAAAAAGAGTAATATATTTTTAATTTGATATAATTAAAATTACGATAAAAACAGAACAATTTATTTTATATATTTATGTAAACTCTTAGAATAAAATATTTGGATAGGTAATTTTCCAAATTTTGCCGATTTAACTGAATTGAAAATACGCATTGCATAATACATCTGCAATATCATTAATGATATACTCCGATTTGTACTGAAATATATTGATTTAATCTTAAAGTTTGTTGAACAAAAAATGTGTACACAATATTGAATATATATGTGTCCTTTACATATAAATATATTTTAAATTAGTTCTATTGAATTATATTTTTATTCATAAAAAATTGGCATATTATGAATAGCACAAATCATAAATTTTAAAATTAGTTAAAATCTTTATAATTATATATATTAATATTCTTTTTGTTGAAAAATTTTTAAAGTAAAATAATTTTAAGAAAACTAATTGGAATCTTATTTTATGTAAGAGATTTGAATGCGCTAATGTACTGAAAACTAACATATGTTTATCAATTCTAATATTTTCTTTTTTAACTTTTTCCCGACTGTTATTATCGCTTTTAATAGATATGCAAGCATTAAAATATTAATAAAAAATAATTCAAAACTTATGGCAATGTAATGCATGTAAGCGAAAGCAAATTATTTTCAAAGGAGAACATGCAGTGTAAAGACACTCAATTTTTTTGCAACCTTTAGAATGGAAACATTAAAGTAGAATATTTTTTATTGTCATTTCAAAAACATAATAGAAGAAAAAAATCACAGCAGATATTTATGCAGATTAGCATTTTCCTTTTCCTTTTTATTCACTTTCCATTTAAGAGAAAAAAGCTATTAAATATTCGTTTTGAATCTTTACCTTTTAAATATTCTGTGTCTAAGATTACGATGCAGAACTGTACTTCAAAAACACTGAATGTCTTATGACATTTTACTTTAAATTTCATTTTTGGTGTTTTCTCGTGAACAAAGATGTTATTTCTCACTTTAAATATGTTTTCTCTTATTAAAGGAATACGTAATTGTGAGCAAATTGATTATATCATATCGAATCTTAAAATATTAATTAAAGGAAAAAAAACATATGGGACACATTTTCCTTCCCATTGGATTCATTATTTGACTTTTCATTTTGTGGTATTCATAATTTAATTTGGCTTTTTTAGCTTTTAGGAAATTTTGAAAGCTTTGAATTTTTCCAATATTTATTTTACTCTATTGTTAATGACTGTATAGATAAAAATATTGGAAGTGTAAATGGTGAAAGTATAAAGAGAATTTTCCTGAACTAAATGAGAAAAGGCTAGTAAGCATACGTTATAGATTTTGGAAGTAAATAAATGAATGAAAAATCAAAACTGAATTGAAAATGTCATACTAAAATGAATAAAAAAACATGTAGTTAAAGCGTTTTCTATGCATAATAGTAATATAAGACAATTTATTGAGAAATATTCGCAAATATCTTACAATTCTTACATTAAATACTTAGTCCAAAATATAATTTTTTGAAGAGTTGTATTTCTATATTAAATAAACTGTATTCAAAACTACGTGGAAAGAGAAATTTGAGTATTATAAGAAAGATAGTATAAGATTCGAAGTAAATATATTTATTGAATCATTACATGAATTTTAAGTTTTCATTTAAACATTGAAATTAAAATCTATATTTGCTCTGTAAAACAGTATTTTTTAGACATTAATTATATGCACAATTTCTTATGAAGTGTTAATATTTATGTATTTATGCACTAACAGTACACACACACAAAGCTATAAAGTTTCTATTTTAATTGTACGATTCATGAAATAAAGGAAAATTGTCACACAATTTTGTTTGTTATCTTGAATGACATAAAAATTACGAACAATATGCAACCTTTTTTTAGCTTAGACGCTGAAAAGGTATTTTGGAATGTATAAAATATAAATGAGTAAAGGATCATATAAATATATAAAAATATGTTTAAAATTCTTAAATAAACATATTATATTTTAGTTGTTAAATCAGCCCTTTCGTTAGTTTTTGATACACTGACAATAAATAAATAGATGATTAATAATAATAACAAAATTTTAGTTTTTTTAAAGTACTTAGAACATGTGTGGAATTGTTTTTATCATAAAAAGAAAATATTTCAACAAATGTAACATATGAAACATATTTGCATATTGTAAAACACATTTGAAAGTTTAATGTTTCATAGAAAATCAAAAATGGAATTATATTAAGGAAAGTAAGTGTAAAAAATTTTTAATTAAGGATATTCATGATTATGTAAATTAAAGAAAACTTGTATTGGCCTTATATCACACATATGTTACTAAGAAATTGAGTCCAATCTATTTTTTGTGAAAAGGTCATTGCAAATGATGAAAAAATATATTCACACTTCAAATAAACCGTACGTAACTAATAATACAAGTAGAAGTCATTTATAAAAGAAAGGCTATTTAAATGGGGAAAAAATTGTCTATCAGTACTTTCACAATGTAAGAAAGTTATATTTACCATACGTAAACGTCACTTGTAAGTTTATATCATTAGTACTTTATGAAATATTAACGCCAAAATATATCAAATAATTTAAAAGCACCCCATGTATTTTTAAATTGATTTGTTAAATTTTTCATTCTTTATTACACAAATATTTTCATCAATCTCTAAAAATGGAAGAATTCTATTAAATCGTGTTTCACTAAAAATAACATAATTTACCTAAAATATAGATAAAAAACAAACAAATTAACATTTATTATTAATAATTGTAATTATTAACTTATTAAACACACTTTTACTATACAATATATTTCATTTACCCGAATATTTTCATAGCAGGACTAATTTCTATCAACATTTGCCTAAATATTTAACAGTATTTAGTATTTTTATTAGCAGAAGGAAATGGCAATTATCTCTAATGTATCTAAAATGGAAATGGATTTGGCATTAACATTAAAAGAAATTAATAGGGATTAACAAAAGAAAAAATTAGATTTTTTATTCTAGAAATTACGATAAAAATTTTTTTTCGAATATGAAAATTTAAATCTCACTTAAGAACATTTCTACTTCCTATAAAATAAGAATGTATTCAAATTAATTTTTAAGTAAATATATTTCTTATTACAACAAAGAGTTATACTGAATTGAAAAATTGCATGAATAGAATTAATTAATTATTATTTACTTAATTCATTTTTTTACTTATACAAAAATACTTGTTTGAATATTTTAATGAAGAATAGAACGGAAGGTTTTAGATTATTGAGAAAACAGTTGCTAACATTATATTCGAAAACGAAATTCTAAAAAAATTGTAATAGAAAAATATAAACAATTAAGCTTTAAATGATGTCTTAAATATAGTATCTTTCTCGTTTTTAGTCCTGCCATTCTAGAATTTCAAATTTTCATTATGAAGACTTTGTATGGTTTTCTTTAATATAAATTATAAATAAATTAAGAATTATTAAAAATTGATCAAATTGACCCCATATTATGCCAAAAGTTATTTTAGAAATATCCTTAAATTTGATTCTATAAAGAACATTTGCAAGAATGGTATTACCTTATAAATGAGAAATAAATGATGAAAATTCTTGTTAAAGGTGCGAGTATGTATTTCTTTTTCAATTAGAATAAGCGTTTCAAAAAGTTAATTCATTTAAGTCTATTTTTTGGAGCACTATGTTATAAAGAGGTATTAAAATTTAAAATTACTAAGGTATTACGCTTGCAATTTTAAATAAAACTAAATTTAAAAACAATTATATTATCAATGTTAAAATTGGTTCTACACTTTTGTCAATCTATAGATATTTTTAATAATTTTTCTAACATATTATTAAATTTTTAAAATTTAAGTAAAGATAGTAAATTATATTTAGCATTAGATAGAAAAAAATTTTTATATAGATAAATTTTCTGGTTACTTTGATAAAAACGATTATTAATTTTTTACTCTTTTAGGAGTAGTAGATTTTGAGTAAATGTATTCATTAACATTAGAGATAATTGCAAAACGAGTCTTACAGAAATAATTATATTTTATGCATAAACATGTAAAATACGCTTTGTTCAGTGTAGGAACTAAGAAATACAATTAAGAAATTTCTGTAACAATTTTTTTCGTAAATTAAATTAATATTTACAGCATTATTTAAAATATTTTTATATCGTCTAAGGAGAAAATTTTTGGCAAAAAAAAATTATTCTATTAAACTTAATTTCAATTAATCAAATTTAAACTATTGATTCAATAATGATTATTATCGACAAATTTTAAATCAAAATTTATATTATCCGTAAATAGCCTTAAATTTGTGTAAAAAATAAATTTAATTTGAATAAAAAACTATTTTACTTTATCTCTAATTTCTTGTCTCATTTTTTCACGCTCTTCTTCCATCTTCCTGTGTTTCTCTTTCCTCCTCTCTTCGGCTTCTCGAAGAGCCTCCAATCGCTCTTGTTCTTCCTCATCAGCGGCATCCTTGTCCTCAGAAGTACCTTCTTCTTCATTTCCGACCGCACCTGAATCCACACAGGAAAAATGAATCAAGTATGTTATATATCATTTAACATAACTTTACAAAAATGAACTCCGTGATATATCAGTTATCGTATCATAAAACAATATTTATGATAAAATTAACTTTTATGGATCAGGTAAGGAACTGCTCGATAATACAGAAAATAGAATAATTTTTATCGAAAATATGTGTCTTCACTATTTTATACACAATGTATCTTTCTTCCATCGCCCATATTACATGACTTTTAAAGAGAAATGAAATTAAATAATGAGCAAAAATTTAATAAAAATTTATATTGCAAATTACTAAGTAAATTTCTCATTTATGAATAAAAATAAATACTTTTAAAATCAAGGAAGTTTCATTTATATTTATCAAGTTTCATTCATATTATATATTATTTCATTCATATTATTCAATCAAGGAAGTTTCATTCATAAATCAATGTAATTATTTTTGTGATACATTAAAATAGAAATTTCCTAATTTTAAAAATAAAATAAATCAACAAGGAATTAATACTTTTAATAGAAACCTGTATAGAAATTAACATTTAAATTAATTTATGAAGTGCAATTTACCTGCATATAACTTTTCATTAATATTTATAAATTTCATCAATTTCTGTATACAAATATTAATGAATAAAAGGTAATGGGATATATTCAAATGGAGTATTCTATCAATCAAGAAAATCTATGTAATCACAGAAAATACATAATAATATCAAATCCAATTTTTTCAAGTATCTTATATTCATATTTATTTATGCTTAAGCGGCAAAAAAAATAATTTTACTACTCTTCAGTTATTAATTTTAAACTCAAACAATTATTTTATTATTAATATCCTTAGCACATTTCAATAAAAATTATCTTTATTTCATAAATTATTAATAAGTAATGTTTTAAAATATAAACAAAATCTTACAAAAAACTTTAATTTTGTAATGGCATGTAACAGCATTCATTTTAAATATAATTTTGAAAATAATAAGTAATTGTATTTGTAGTATTTTGAGTATATGTAGAATTTTTAATTCAGCAAATAATAATTAACTTTATTTTGATTAACAGTATTATTTTCTTTTTTATATTACTAAGTAAATTTTTTTATCTTTATCACAAATTAAGAATATTATTTGCATTATAAAAATCAACATTTACAATACAAGTTAATTTGTTTAATTATTTAAATTCTTTCTTTATTTTCTGTAGGTTAATAAAAAATGTTCTTTTATTCACATGAAAATAATTCTAGTTATTGTAATTGATTATTGGATTGAAGGACCTGTATTGCTACATTTTGTTTGTTTTATATGTATTTAGATGTATATATTTATATTTATAATTTAGTTTCATATATTTGTATAATGTATAAATAGTTATGACTTTTACTTTGAATTTAGTTAAATCAAACATCTTTCCCATGGTGATGGCCGTTGTCTCAAATCATGCTTCTTGAATACGTAATTGTGATTTTAGTTCTCAGTTACATAATTTCTTAATTGAAATTAGAAGAATTTAAATTTCAATTTTCCATTTAATTTGCGGATAAAAATTAATTAAATTACACATTAGTGAACAAATAAGTACAGGAAATAGGTGTTTTGTTTAAAAAGTGTAATGTTGATTTGTGCATTAAAAATTAAAAAATATTCAAGAAAATAGGATTTTTGGCATTTTTATTTTATACATATTTCTATAAATCTAGAAAATTTGTTGAACTTGAATGAATGGATAAACAGATTGAATGATCGTAATAAATCCTAACCTAATATTTCGTTCATATTTATTTTAGAATTTCAAACATTAATAATTATTTATATTACATTAATATCATTTATATTTAATTAATAATTTTAGCTTTAAATATTTTCAGGTAATAATTTCTTAAAATTCATCTCTAAATTTTACTTAATTATTAAATAATATTTTTATTTTAAAAATAAAAGAAGTTGAAACATTTTTCTTTTTTTATTTTTTAAGTACATGAAATAGTACGATTAGCATGCACAGAAAATTTTATCTTAATTAGTTTCATTTTTACGGTCTTATCATACCAAATTGTGCATGATACACTTGTTTTCATATAGAATTATTTAAAATCAGAATTTAAAAATAATGGAATAAGTCAATACGATTCGTACTCATTGAATTACATTTACTTAAATAAATGTGTCATAAATATACTGATTGTGTAACTATAATGAGTTAAAAATTAAAATCAGACACTCTTTAATGAAGAAATATATTTATTATTCATATTTAATAGGAAATATGATAAAAATGTATCAGAAAAACTTTATCAGAAAAGCTTTTTTTTTTCCACATTTAAAAATTTGGAAAAAAGGGTAAAACTTTTTCTGCTTACTTTATTAGAATATCTTAGAATTTTAACTATTATTCAAATGCGTTCATTATTATTATATCATATAATTTTCATGATTGAAGACATAATACAAAAGCATACCGCTAATTGAAAATAAATGATTGAAAATGCACTTAAAAGTGCTCTTGTTTAAAAATAACTCTTCATTTATAAGTATACCTAATAAAATTAAATTTATGATGGAGAGAAATATTAACAGACATAACGAAAAAGTTATATGTGTTATCCTAGTTAAAATTTTTAATATGTAAATGACAAAACAATATTAATAAATCTTCGCTTCATATCCTGCCAATTAAAGTATATATAGGTTGCATCAAAAAGTGTATAGACAATTTGAACCTTTATAGATCCCATATTTCAAGGTTCAGTTTTTGAAAAAAAAATAATATAATATGAATAATAAATAAAATATTGTAGTTTGTCTGCTAGGTAACTTATTGGGTATTCCCCTTAGATTATAACGTAACAGAAGAAAAGTTTCATACAATGCTTGCAGATTCTATAATCTGTAACATTCATATTATATCATAGGGTAATGTCCTATAAGATTTTATTTCTTATGAGATGATGCAAAGATGACCAATGTCTCCTCGTCGTAAAGCACGAGCCCACTAGGATCGAAATGTGCCATTCCAGTGGATAGGACACAGGCGGGCAGTAGAGTTTTCACCACGCTCCCAAACCTTACACCACTGGATTTCTTGTTATGAGATGTACAAACGTAAACAGCTTGATGTTGATATACTTTTAATTAGTTTCATATGGTGTATGCAGAAATCCCATTTGACAAGTTGGAATGATGTAAGGAATAAAAATGGTGTCTCAAGGAGAAATGCATTGATGCTGAAGATCACCGTGTTTAACAGTAGTCACTTTTGAGTGAGAAAGTGCATTTGTGTTTCAAATTGCACTTAAAGATTTCCTTTCTTGAAATTAAACCTTGTAAAAATGAACATACATTTTTCTGACGGTCCTAAATCTGTATACATTTTTGACGCAACCGATATATACAGCTCAAAATAATTAAAGATTGTTAATTCATTAAAGAATATTGTTAACTGTGAATTGATATTGCACCTGGGGAATTGCTTGGTTGATTAATACATTATTGATAGATAATAGAATATATCAGATAAAATCGATATTTATTTGGCAATATTTTTTGAGTATTTGTGTACAAATTGAAAAAAACGTAATTTGTGCATTGAGAAGAATAAAAAGGCGTCTTAAAAGAAAATCATTTCAAGTTGGGGCTATGGTTTTCCATGATTGCCAGCAATGTTGAGCAATTTTTAGACATCGAGTCAGGCCGGGGTATTCTGCCTCACTACTTTCAAAGAGCTTGTTCTAGTTCTTATAGTGTTTTAGGGATGGTAATCTCCAATTGCTGCAGCATAAAATATTACAATTGGTCTGAGCATATCATCAGCGTAGACCACCATTCCCGACCTCCAAGATTGACATTTTCATGCACAAACTTGGTATTGTTTTTAGTTCCACTTTCCCTCCGATGAAAGTATTACATTTTAACACCTATCATCATGATGAAAATAGATTGTTGTTAGATGAATAGGCAATTGTTAGAGGAAACAATATTGCCCCTTTCATTTCTTCTCTAATTCACATGCTCTATTGCTCATGCCTTACTAACGCATCAGTGCCTTGAAGTTAACGTGAGACATACCAACGGTATGCAAGCATATAATTCTACAGCATAAAGTCAATTTCGGACAAATTGTTGTACAAGTATTGGAGGGAAGATGTTGTTGAAGAAGAGTGGCATTCATATCTCGCTGTCTTCGAGCCATTCCCTGAGTTAGACTGCATTTCCAGTCTCTATAAATAGACTTTGAAGTTCTAATGTGAAATTCTAATGGCTTCTTCTATTTCGCATTGATTATGGCCTTCCTCTAACCGGTCAGCAACACTTTTAATTTCTGATTCGCGGAAATGACTTCTTTGAGACAACATGTTAATCGAAACAACCAAGTAGCTGAATATCACTCATTCATTTTTACTTACAATAAGTTAATCCAAAATATGGTTTTTTGCACTAATGCGTCGTCTTTGAAGTCAAACTCAAAATTTGCATACTGCAAAATTTGAAAATAAAAAGAAATTAAAATTTTTGAGAAAGAAAATTTTCTTATACCGTTATTTTGTATTCAATTGAAATTAGATAAGATTATTTATATGTAGTTAAAAACCAACATTTAATCTTATTATACAAATCAATATTTATGTTTGTAGAGGAAAATATAAAGAGAGAGAAAGAGAAATGAATTTTAAAACTTCATTCATTTAAATAATTAAATAAATCATAAGGAATATTGAAAAAACTCACAATAAATCTATTCAAATAAAATGCCAACATTGCCAGCTTCTTCAATAAATATACAAATTAAAAGACTAAGTCTTTCCAGTAGTTATTTGCAATTCAGAAGGTTTGGAATTTAGTATCTTATCTTGCCACAAATTTGAATTTGAATGTTATTTCTCAAATTTAAAACTTTTTTAGCTTCTTTTTTTTAAAAAAAACTTTTTCGGCTTTAGGGTATTGTGGCTTGATTTACACTTTAGTTGTCAGCCATTGCAGAAAAGACGTTTTTCAAATGCCAATACAGTTAAATCCCCCTGATGACGCTGGCTGCGCATATTGGTACTTCATTTAGAACGAATTATTATAAGTTTTTTTACTCTCCTTTTGATCTCCATAATTATTTAAATCTGTGTGAATCAAATTTTAAAATTATTTTCTTAAATTTCACTAAGTAAACTGGTTATGTTCTACTTTTTGCTATATTTAAATCATCTTATCTAACTGCTTTATTATATTTTATGTATAAAATGTAAGGCATAAAAAAAGATTGCGTTATTTTTATTTTCGAAAAAAATGAGAAAAATACTCTTTTAAAAGTTTTTAAAATGATCTGAAATCAAATGTGGTTTAAAATTTTTTGATTAACTGTAATTAAACATTAAAATAAAGAAAAAAGAAAAAATTCATTATTTTCATTTTTAAATATATTTCATACGATTTAGAAATAATACTTCATATAGATTCAAGATAAACAAAAATGAAATCTAATTTTGCTTAGAAAATCAGAATTTGAAATGAGGAAAAATTTAAAACAGTTTCAACTAGACTACCTTAATTACAACATGCGTAATTAGAAAAGAAATTAATATTTTTGATCAATCTACAGATGATTATTATATAAAATAATGGAATTTATTTACTATTAAAACAAATGAAATATTTCAAATTATATTTGCTTAGTAAATTTAAAGATTTTTCTAATGTTTATTTACAAGTGAAATTATTTCATTGAATTACTTATTTGCTAAATGTTACGAAAGATATTTAATTGTGTATTCTAGTCTATTAAAATTATTATTTCCCATCAATGTATATTTAAAATTTCTATTGTGTATATAAGTTCTTAAAATTTGTTTCGAATTCTTGACAAGTTTGAATAAAGATACAAAGAGATAACATTAATTTATTAAAAGTTTTCAGAGCGAATGAGGGTAAAATATTGAAGCAAACAGAAAGCTTGCTTTTAAAGAACTTTTCTTGATTTTCGAATATGGAGATTTATAGTATAAAACTATTTTTGAAATCAAAAATCTTCACATGTGGTTTTGAAACCTTTACGTGTTTTAAATTTTATGTCTCAAAAATATTCTTTATCCTTTACTCCTACGTCTTTCTACTCTACTAAATTAGGTAAATTTGCTTTCCACTCTTTATTCTGTGGTATATTTTCATTTGGGCTTGTCTTAAATCAAAACACAACAGGATTATATTCTTTAGAATTTAGTCTTAGTTAAGCCATCCAAAATTATCTTGCAGTATATTTATTGTGGTTTAGCTGATGGGAAAAGTTTGAAAGTTATATGTTATTACAACAAACTCAGAGAATTTTCACTAAAAAAAAAAAAACTAATGAGAAAAATTTATTTAATTTTCATGACAACATGATGTTTTAACTAAATAAATGTTATGTGTTGACATGTGTGCACCGTGTTTGTGTACTATCAATGTTTAAAATAATTAATAGAATTGCTGCAATGGATTTTAAAATATATACATATATATTTACCCAAAATAAAAATAATATATATTTCAATTTTGTAATTATTATTCAAAAATTATTTTTGTACAAATAATTATTCAGAATTATTTCTACAATTGTTTTAAATATTGAGAACATAAGTTTGCTGTTTGAGAAACGATAGGTATTGTTCTATTTAAAATAATTAGATAAAATTCAAAATTATATTATTTCAAGAGCTAAACTGTCTTCTATCTCAATTACTTACATATATGTATATAAAACCTGACTTCCATGATATATCCTAATTCTTGAAAATTTTCCTTCTTTTCCATTAATACAAAACTTACATATATGTTTGAAGTTTCAAAAATGTATAGTCTGACTTACGAAAATCTATAGTCTGAGTATTAAGCTGTGTATTATGATTATTTGATTGTGTATTATAATTTTGAAGTGTACTTCATAATAAGTTCTATAGTAAAGATACTTTACATTCAAAAATTTTAAATGTCACCTCTTCTACAGTTCTAAGTTATTTCATCGTAAATGTCATTTTAAAAATTATATTTCAGTTACTTTTTTGATTACATTATTTCTATTAACTCAAAGAAATTTTGAAAGCTTATCTATGTCACGTATTATTAATTTCTATTACCAGTGTTTTCTAAGCAACTTTTTTTAAGAGATAAATAAAGCAACTAAATTTAATTTAGTATACTACTGGCATCTCGAAATGAAAGAACCTCTAGGAAATTTAAATAAAGTGAAATATACATTATGTGTTTGAGTCGCATTAATGGGCTATATAAGATTAATTTTGAGGAGCATACCAACATGACGGGTGACTGTTGAGCCACCTGCATATGCTTAATAAAAGGAAAAAATATTGCCGATTTTAAGTACATATTTTCATTTATTTATTTTTTATTTGTTTATTTTATTTTATTTTGTTTTATTTATTTATTTTTTTTGCCTAAGCTGCGTTTTTTGAATGATTAATAATAGTCTTCTATAGAGATTGCTGATTATCCTTCAGAAAACTTGTGTTCCCGTTGAACAAAACGCAACAAGCGGGTCTGAAAAGCGGGTTGGTTGCAGGAGAAAACAACGAAAATACGGAATCAATTGCACCAATTTATAGCATCACCACTGGGAATGGCAATTATGGATCACTCAGCACAATCACGAAACATAGCACAACAGATTAAATAGGTTATCCATTATTTGTTACTCATTTGTACCGTTCAATGTCATTTGCTCATACCAAAGTGGAATGTTTGTAAAACTTATTGCTTCGTCTACATTTAACTCAAAAACACAATAGCTAGCATCACCAATGGTTCTTTGAACAACAAACAAGGGTAATGGAAATGAACATCATGATTTTCACTGACGACTATTACTTCTGCTTGCAACACCACGATGGTTGGATTCGAGTCTGGCGATATCGTAATAAGAGACTGATTAAGTTTTGCCTTATGCATTACCACACTAGTTCTGAATTCGTTAAAATGTTTTGGAGTGATACTAGATAACTATCCCATTCCTCTAGCACTATCTATAATAATTACAGATAAACTGAATTAACTCTGCATTTCCGAAATGCTGATAATTATTGTCTTCAAAGATCAACCATGTTCAATGATCAATCATTATCAAAGTTTTATCAAATTATTTTCGTCATTCATATTAAAAAAATACCACAAGAAGCATGCAGTCTCTATAGAAAAATGCTAAAGAGCAAAAACCAATCAATGCTAAAGAGTCTTTTATCCATCACATTGAATTGCTAGCATTATCTGCTTGTTTTCCCAAACTATCGATAAACAAAAATGTGTAATTTATGATTACATACCAACTACCTCTTGATATTTCACTCGCTACAACACCAGATTAATTCTCAAGGCTAGAGAAAAGGAAGTATGCTAATGCATCAACTGCAACATCAGATTAATTTTGACTATATGTGGAAGCTGCAAGGACTTATATATTTCAAGATACATCAAAAGCCTACTTTGCCTAAGTATGTATCAAGGGTTTTAGCCAAAAAAGGTGGCTACACGAACTACTGATTTTGTCATGATCGATATTTCACAAGATACTAAAATCAATTTTTATCTTTGTATGCTATGTTATCGGTCCAATATATTATTTTGATTTGATATCCCTGGTCTTTCTTGGTGTAGAATTTTTACCCCATTCATAAAAGATGTTACTTATGGTATAAATTAATAATTCCATAATATTTGGATTGAATTGTTTGATTGCTTACATTAACCATCAAAATAAGAATTTTGGAACTATTTTCTTCATATTGGGTCATTTCAATTCCATATTCTTAGCTGCGTCCTATTTTTGAAATTATTAGTTTTCACATTGAGTTCTAATATATTGAATATTGTAAGTCTCATAGAATATTTATAAAATCACCGTGGTGGAAATTGAAGCAGAAATTTGAGAATTCATTATAAAAAGAATCGAAAAAGAATTTAATTTTACATCTTATTTACACTGCGTTAATGTGCCTTTTATGATCTGACTCTAGAGAGATTTATTTAACTAATTGTATATAGGAAAAATAACATTAAATTTAATTAAGATAAGTGAATTATTTAATATTCTATTTTTTATTCATTGCATTTATTCAAAATATTGGGAACAAAATACTTTCAGATTTTAAGCTATCTCTATATGAGCGAAATAATCAGAAATTGAATGTAAAAAATTTTATGTGTACTATATATATATATACTTCTTTTTTAATCTCTTATTAAATATTGAATCTTCACTCAAATATTAATCCCAGCTGTAATATTTCTAGAAATAATAATATCCAAATTAAAATCATGGAATACATGAACAAAAAGGCTTATATTTTTCAGCATTTCTAACTGCCAATTATATATTTTTTTATTTCGAGTCAAAACATTTTTTCTTGACTTATTTCGATAGACGAAATTGCAATTTACTTAAATATTTAAAGCGATAAATTTGTTATCAACAATATATATTTAGTTATTAAATATTTTGCTATCCATATTTCGTTATGATACATATATTTAATTATAATAATAATAATCGCAAAAATCTTTTAAAATTATGATATACTGCTTAAAAATGAATCCTTACCGCAAATTTAAGTTTAATTTTATTTTTTCTATTTAAGAATAAGCTTACATATGCATTTTCCCTTTTTTTAAACTTTATATTCCTTGTAAAAATATATTATTCGATGAAAAAATAGCTATTTAATTTAAATCTCCGTTTAAGTTTAGCAACGAAACGTATGCATGTATGGAGAATAATTTACTTTTATATATAGTAGTAAGTTAGCTACTGATAATATCGTATATATATATTTCTGATTATAAAATAAATTAAATAAAGATTATCAAATTTAAGAGAGAGAAAAAATAGACTGAAAATATTCTAATTTATCTCAATACTACTGTATACATTAGATAATCAATTATTTAATTTATGAATTTTTGTAAAGTTTACCATAAAATCTTTTTAAAATTATTCTTAGAAATTCTTCAGTATGAAAAATATAAAATATTTCATAAAATATTTTTTTTTTTAAATTAGAGTGTGTGCCTATTATTAATTCATTGCACAGTTGAGATAATATATGAAAAATATAAAAATCATAAGTTTTCTATTAACAGAGAAGCTTTGACTCTTATTAAAAACTTACGCACATATTTTTTCTATAATATGTTTAAGATAAACGCAGTGGAATTTTAATTTAAAAATAAGATATTATAAGAAAAATCACAATTAAAGAAAAACTAATTAGTTATTACTGAATTTCGAAATGTGCGATTATTCTTAAACTTTTTAAAGTAGTAATAAATAATTTTATCTTATAAAATATTAACTGTGCATTATTTTACCCTTTTTAACTTATTAAGTTAATAAATAATCATAATATAATATAAATTTTTTCTCGCATAACTATTTTAAAAATAAAATATATTAGTTGCTTTTTTTATTTGTAAATAAAAATATTTAATTATTTTTTAATTTTATTATATTTATTTAATTATTCTTAATATACAGCCAAAAAGAGGAGTATGTTCTAATCTATATTCAAAATATTTCACTAAATTTTATTTTCTTCACACCGTAGTAAACTGTAATCAATATCGTTAAGTAGACATTTAAAATGTGCAGTTTTTATTTGCTTCTATTTCATCCAATTTTAGAATCAAAATTGGATTGGTAATATTATTTATCAAAATAAGGCTAACTTTTAATAATTCACAAATATATATGCATTGTTCTCATGTATTATATTCATGGCACTTCTTTTTTTGCAATGAAATGTTTCATATTTCGTTTCGTAAAAGAATATTTTGCTAGTAAATTTAATTAAAGTTAAATTTAATCTTGCAAAGATGAGAGCTCTTGCATAACTCTAAAACTAGCGTATCTCTGAAACATTTATTTTATTATATTTATTTTACATTTAATAATGTATCGTGTGTAGTAATTAGATTCTCATACTAATTAAAACATATTTGTATTCAATCAAATTTTTAAATATTATTTAATTTAACAGAAAATCAATAAAACAGCATTGCATAGGTTTTTGCAATTACACTTTAAAAGCGATGAATCGAAGACTTATAATAAAAAATTTGTTAATCATTAAGGTGATATACACCCTAGTTATATTAGTGAGTTAATACAAGTTAAAAATATTTCTAAAGTTTTAGATATTTTATTTCTGTAAGTAAATTTTGATATTTTGTTAAAGTGATACCCATTTTGGTTATGAAACTGCTTAGAAAATGTTATACAAAAATGGTTAAATGAATAGAAATACAAGCTTTACAACTTTAGTGTTTAAGCATTATACTAGTGAAACTTCAAAAATTTTTTATATGTCTTATGCAATAAATTCATAAACTGAGTTTAAGATAAAACTATAAATATTTATATGTTTTGTCATTCACTCTTAACACTATAAGTTTCTTGCAAGATAAGTATTACTTGGAACTGATTGAAAAAGGAAGAGAAATTTACAAAACATGCATTTCTTTTTATACGAAAGTTTCGCTGACATCATTGAAAAAGCTTTTTCAAAAAGTGATACTTTTTTACGCTCCAACAAGGTTCTACGCCATTCTTTCTCCAGAAAACATGCAGATGTGCAATGTTGAATAAATATTCCATTCCTTCTTTATTTCTTGCTACCACCCATAACCGATGCCTTTTACTTGTATTTTTATTTGCTTTATCTTCTTCAATCCACTGACTTGAAAAGAGATGAAAGTGTAGAATTGGAAAAAGGAAATCTAGGAAACACATTTTATTTGAATTTTTTTTTCTTATTTTATTTCAAATATCGTTCACGTATTAAAAATGAAATTTGATAACTGAGTATCGTTATGGATCTCATTTTCTGTCCCAGATTATTTAAACAAAAATTGGCAAGAAAAAGAGCGTCAAGTTCTTTTTTCATTTTATTTTAAATCTTATTTTTGCTCATGATCTCAAGATGAAAAGGCATCTCTGAATATTTACTAGTTTGTTATTTGCCTTGCGATGCAGCAATATGAAACTAGAAACAAATTCTTTCGAGGAAAAAAAGAAACATAACTTCATTTCTTTCAATTTGTTTCTTTTCGTGCATCTTTGAATGAGCTATATATTCTTCTTTCTGTCAGTTAATAAAAACCTGCGTGTGTGTGTTTAGTATGAAAATAAATCTTTCAATGTATTTATTAAAAAATTAAGAACCATATTTCAACTTGCTTTTAATTCATAAATAAAACAGTTTTTTGAATTTAAAAGAAACGTTACTTGTTTTATAACATATTTTATGCAGACGTAATTACTTAACTTACAAGATAATTCAAACCGGAATTATTTTGGTAGTGTAGAAATATCCCCTTTCAAACAGAAGCATAAAAATAATGATTTTATATAGTTATTCACACGCTTTTGATTTGCAAATTCTTAATTTTTATTTTTAAACATAGTATAAAAATAATACGTAACTTTAGCAAATGGAACGTTATTTATTGATCAATTATAGGTCATAACATTAATTCAATCATTATTCGATTCGTTTTATGTTTAAAATTAATAAACTGAATTACTGTTTTGGGGAATCATTATTTCCATTTAAAATTGAAAACATTTTATTAAAAATACAAAATCATCTGAAAATTAAATATTTATTGCTTAACTCTTTCAAATACGTACAAAAAGAATGAGGTAACAATGGGGTGGTTTAAAAGTATCGAAAACGCTTCATTTCATGTATAATAGAAACTACCAACTAAATTATAATAAGCATTTTTAAGACTACAAGCATTTTGAAATATTCAGGAACAGCAATACTTTTGTAGAGCAGTATCTTTATAAAATACATTATTAGAAGTGATAAAAATTGGGTCTTTGTTTTTGACACAGAGATGATTAAGGGAATGGCACATGAAAGATGAAATAAAAAACACGCTGAGGCAATGCTACTGAAAGATCGAAGTAAAATTTATTATTTAATTGTAATGGATTAGAAATTCTTACAAATTACTCAGATAACTAATTAATATTATAGTTAGAATATTTTATGAATATTATGAAAAGGATTTCATCTAAAACAAACTAAATTTAAAATAGAAAAATTATGGGTTTTGCATAATGAAAAAGTGTAGTCTATTGAAATTTTTTTATTATTTCTCAATTTTTCCTAAACATTCAACAAATAGATGCTACAAGACCATATTTATCAAACTTACTGTCAATTCTTTTTTCCTAACTCCAAAGTTTGAATCCCCCCTTTCGTGATTATTGCTTTAAGTCCATTTTTTTTAAAAAAACATCAGCTATGAAGAGCATTTACGAAAAACTATTTTAAGAGTTTTTTGTTGATTAGAAAAATTATATGAAGAAGTTGATTGAAGTCGGTGGAGATTATTTTGAAGGGGAAGAAACTCTCACTAATAAATTGAAACCCTTTTATCAAAGCCGTATTTTTTTTTTTTACCACAGTAGTATAATATTTTTTTCCATTTTAATCTATATATCCATATCAATTAGAATTTTTTAGTTACTAATATAACTTAAATTTAAACAAATTGAAATATAGATTATTCAAACAAACTGAGAACGTATTTTTAAAATTATTTGAAAATTTTCTAAAATAGCATATTAGTTGCAAATAATTCAAATGTTATTTTAGTGTTTCATACAAATCATATAAATTACAATTTATGTTTACAATAGCAATTTGAGTGCTATATGCTTCCTTAAAATGAAAAAAAATTAAATGCTTGCTATTAATTCCGAATATTAACACATTTCCTACAATATATCAATATATATAACACTAATTACAAGTGGAATGTTATTTCAAATGAATATCAAGAAATATATTTTGTATGTAGAGCTATGCATCAAACTTCAGTAATTAGTTTAAAAAACAAGCGTTCAATTCTATAAACGTATAAACTTTTTAAAAAATCTAGAAATTAATCACCCTAGTATATTCTCCAGGATATAAAAAAACTAAAGGCATCATTCACAAATGATATTATATGACAATTGGTAGAGATATTCTGATAATTATAATATTCATGGAGGGGTTATCTATAAAATTCATAAATTAACTATGTCCTATTCCAACATATGCTGGGATTTTATGTTTTACAACATATTATGACATTAACTGTCCAACTTTATTGCAAAGAATAAACAATATCAAACTACTTCCTAAACATTAATACCTTAATTCTAAGTCAATCAATAGTTTTACAATGCCACAGAATTTTGATAACTTAAGAATTTTGAAAGTAATCCAAACCGTATATTCAAGTTACTAGCGGTCTTTACCAAATCTCCATATAAATTACTATTCTTTACGGCTATTAAGTGTGGCAACCTAGTTACAAAGTTGGCTAAATGATCTCGTAAAATGAGAACATCCAGCGAAGTATTTAATTATCTCGGCAGAACGAAGGATGACCGAGGAACGTGCGGTATCCTGAAATATGGTAAATATGGCAGGCAAAGTGTAAAATCGGTTGTCGCTATAAAAATGTTTGTTACAATTATTTTCAGTCACATAAAGCATTTCATACTTATTTAATTAAAAACATTTTTTCTTTTTGAAACTCTTTTCCTATTCGAGAACAATGTATTCTTGAATTTAGGTTAATTTCAAGCAACTAGAAAAGAAGAAAGTGCTGTTTGACAAAAGAATATCCCAAATTAAAAACGAAATATCGTGAATTTGATTATGTATTTATTGAAATTAATCATGTATGTGATAAAATATTTATTTATATGCAAATTTATATAATTTTTTAAATAAACGTAGTTGTTAAATTCAACGTATTGTATATATGTGCTTAATTTATTTTAAGAAATGCTTTTTGAACAATATTTAAATTTCGTATCTGCTAATCATAGAACTTATTCACTTAAATAGTAACATTGACAAAATGGAATTAAAGTTTTCCATACATTATTATTTTAAATTAAATTTAATGAACAGAATAATTATCCTCATTTATGAAGTAATGTAATCACAATGGATAAATTTGTATTTACAGAGCTTGAGTTGTAATTTTTTTTTTTTGCGCATTTTTACCTTATTATTTTCAGATTAAAATTATCATGGAATGCATTAGATAAACGAGTCACTTATATAATTAATTTTTTGGTATTTTTTGAATTATGCAAATTTAAAAAAAGATAATTAATATTTATTTTAATTATCAAAATATGTGTTTTGCATTTATTAAATCAGACAATTACTTTAAAAGTATCTCTGAACATTTTGTATAAAAACTTCTAAATTTGTCAACCAAAATTATTAATTTTCTCTGCTTCTGCTTTCTGGGCTACTGTTTATTCCTATAACTCTCTTATTAAGCATAATATTTTAAGTAGTTTGTTAAGCTTTCAATACCAATTGAATAATTAACAATTTTAAAATTTATTTATTATAAATTTATCTTTTTAATTTATGTACATCTAGATTAAAGAGAAAACCTCTGAATGTTGTATTAAGCACAATTTTATTAATTTTGACAGGTTTTCTTATCAGTGTTTTTGTTTAAGTGTTTTTGATACTCCTACAATATATATTAATATTTTCGTCATCATTCATACTTTTATATAGTTCAAATATTTATCATTCAATGGTAATATTAACATTTTATATGTTAATTTATATTACAGCGATGCAAAAAGAGAATATTAGGGTAATTATAAATAATATAAATAGTAGTTGCATTTTGATAAGTTTTCTGCATAACATACATCATTTGATTTACTAAAAGTTTATTTTTAATTACTTTCGTGAATGCAAAAGAACAAAGCTATCCTAATATTAACGGTTAAAAATTTAATGATTTATAAATCTGAAATAATTTTTGATTAAATATGGTATTCAAAATACCAAATGTATGGAAAATTTACTAAACATAGTATTTAAAAATAATAATAATATCAATGGATACCTTTATTTGATTAGAAATTATTAACAGTCAGTTAATTTCTTTCAGTCAGTTAATTTTCGAGTATTCTATATTAATTAGTTGCCACTTTTATTTTGAGTAATAGTTTGGAATTTGATAGTATTTTGCGGAAAATGTTTTAGACGTAAATAAAAAGGAAGTAAACATTTTAAGAAAATTATAAAGCGATCAAATAAAATGATCTTCAACTTTTATTATTATATATTGTTGAACTTTTCACTGTTAATATTATTATTTTTTAATCGGTCTTCCTAAAATTATTAATGTTTTGAAGAAGTCCCATTCTATTCATGTTCATCAAGATTTTTCTTTTACGTTCAGAATCTAAAAGTTATTCAAAATTAGTAGCAAAAAAATCGAAAATATTGGTAAGAATGATAAAAAAAATGTAAGTATTAATCATTCTTTATTCACACTTTAAAATCCAGTTTAAAAAAATAATAACTAAGGAATATTTGCAAGCTTACTATAGAATATTTAAATATTTTCTTCAGTTAATGTTTTAATCTTATAAAAGATTAACTTTTTTTCAGTTTCTCGCTTTTTCTTACAATTTATTGATAATTTTAATCATAATAAATTAGTACTTTCTGACTGGCAATATTTTTAAATCTTTGAACAAAAAAATATTATAATTCTCATATTGATTTCTAAAGCATTTAATGGAGCATCTCAAACAGAATAAACATATAATAGGCTGCAAATTAATGAATAAATGGTTTAGAATATTTTCTCATCAAAACTTAAGTACTATCATTAAGTAATATGCACACTTTTCCCTCATGTCAAATTGTTGGTTGCACTAGTCAACAACAAAATAATTTCACTATAAATAATCTATATGAAAATTTTACATTGGATTATATTTTAAAATACTCTCCTTGAATTTTACACTTATATTTCTGACTAATACATACCCTGAAGGGTAGTGTGATTGAACTGAAATTTATTACTTTGTTAGCAAAAATAATTCTGATCAAAATAATTTCGTAAAACTTAGAAAGTAATGAAAAACTCTAATTAGGTAAGAATATTTTATATTTTCACAATATTATGTTATTTTTTTATTTCTCATTAAATTTTTAAATCAACATCAGTATGGTTATGTTTATATTTTTATCTATAAAGTTGACTCGGTCTTAAAATTTCCCCATTGGTAGTTCTGCTCTTGTAATTTACTCTGGATAAATTGATGTTTTACAATTACGAGATAATAATTACTAGCCTCAAGGTAACTTAAATCGCCATAGTTGGGTTGATAAATGCTGAAAACTAGTTCAAGCGTGTATTTCAAATATCCCCGACAGCGAGTTTTAGATCCAATTTGCTGCAGAATATTTCATGTACAATTTTCTCGGCCATGGATTCCGTAGATTGGAGCGAAAATACCTTCAAAAAGAGGTGGAGTTAAAGTAGTGACGTCAAAACTAGGAGAACTAAGCAACCAATCACCATCCAGAGTCGAGGGAAGAACAATGTTCAACCTTTATGTGACCGTGAGAGACATAGTGAAAAGCGAAAGTTTAATTAAGGGGCGTAAGTGTTTGCGCAGGGGTCAAGACTTGTAATGAAATTTTAAACATTTGTTATATGCAAAGTAATGAACTTGTTTTAGAATTGCGGAAGAGATAACAATTGAATGTAAGGACTTCATTTAATGGAAAGATCTTTCTTTCTGGCAATAAATTCCTATCCGCCTAATGGCATAATTGTTAATGTCAGAGAAGAAGCTACTGTCAAGTTTACCATATTTGAAATTTAGTATTAATTAAAAGTATAATTTAGAAAGATTATTAATCATAATGTAAATAAAGTTGGTAATGTTTTAAACTCATTTATTTTACATTTATAAAGTAAAATATTTTTACAAAATTTAAAGCATATTATTCCATTATAGAATATTAATTTTGTGGCAAAGACAGTAATATTTAGCTAATATTTGGTAAATTTCTTATAAAATAATGTGAGGGTAAGTATTATAATATTCTTATTTTAAATTTTTGTAACTATAATTGTTTTTCTTATAAAAATCTCATATTAATAAAAGTATTTTCATTGTTACTTGGATGAAAATATTTTTTCCAAGTTTTGGAAGTAAGAATTTTTAAGCATTAAAATAAATTATTCTAATGAAATCAAGATTAGTTATTCTGATAATTTTTAGGAAACGCTAAAAGAAATACAAATAAAATTATTTAAATCTAGTACTTAACAGCTGTTGTTCTTAATTATAATTATTCAAGCACGATAAATGAATAACACATCCTTAAATATATTTATTTAATGTCTTAAAAAGCATAAAATTTTAAAAGGATGAGGAAAAAGGTCTAAAAATCACTACCTTTAATATTTCTATAGAAAATGTCTTTAAATAAAAGTTTACATAGACGAAGTTTTACAAGAGTGTTAGATGTAATTATGTAATAAATTTTACATATAATATAACACTTAGTATTTACTGAGATAATTATGACTAAATCAGAACGATTTAAATGCTTTCAAATTTTATTTTATTTTTTATAAAAATTGATAGATTATTTACTTAGGAATTTTAATTTATTTAAAGGGAAAAATTAAAACAGGAATTAATCAGATTTTTATCACGTGTTGTTGACATTTCCAAATTGTTTGCAATATAAATCTAAAGACAAAAATAATAGACTAGTTTTACTATTAGAAGTCATTTAATAAAAACACATAAGAACTTTAATTTTATATTTCTGATTTAAATATGCAAAATGAGTATTTTAATTTAATTAAATGAGACGAGATTATAAAATTCTGTTTTTGCCTACATACGTATAACTTCCAAAGTATTTTATTAAATTTAATATCAACTCTTCGTCCTTAATTTACAAGCATTTTTGTAGCAGAAAACTTTTTAAATTATTGAGGAATTGCATTTTAAATAATTACGATAATTTATTTACGATTATCTAGTGTATAAATAATTATAAATACTGCTCATTTAGTTCGTTATTTTATAGAAGAATTCTCCAATAATTTAAATTTGAATTACTAGCATACATTAATTTCAAAACAATCTTTCTAAGCGATGTAAAAATACATATCAATAAACTTTTTTAACATTTATATATAAAAAAATATATTTAAATATTTATATTCAAATGGTGTTTTTTTTTTAAATACAGTTTTATATTACTGATGAATTTCTTAATAAATAATTCCCAATTCAAAATATTACGCAGATAACGAATAATGTCATTGTTTTACAAAATAAATAAAATCCCTTTAAATATTACATACTTTAAATATTACCACATGGGAAAAAATTAAAAAACATCTTTCTCTTAGGAATCCTTTTTCTCTTAATCCAATATATCCGTTCAAACGCATTAATAGAGCATTCCTGATTTCAGAAAGTGAGACGAGATTGTAAAATTCTGTTTTTGCTAACATTAGTATAACTTCCAAAGTATTTTATTAAATTTTAAACCTTCTGGAATGAAAATTACAATTTTTTTATTAAAAATTTTCAAAGTTTTCCTTCGTTGCCACCTTACCCGAAGCATGTTTCTACTTTTTTGAAGTTAGTGAAGGTTTAGCTGCATAATATGCGGAAAATGTATTATAATAAATTCGTTTAAATTCCTCAAGATCTCTCTCAAACTTTAATTAAGGCATCCATCTTATGAAAATTCAGAATGTTTGCTTGTATAAAATTAAATTCTTCCGGTATTACACAAAATATCACCAAAGTTCTTTTAAAGTAATTTTAAGTTTGAGATTCCTTGTTATGAAATATTTAATATAATTTGTAATTGCTACACTTTATGTGAGTATCTTAGCAGAGTGTTGAGGATAGTCATTTATCCATAAAAATTTGTAATTATGAATTTCGCTTTGACTTTTAAAAATAATTATAATTGTTTGGAAAAATTTATAAAATATTTTATCTGTGTTTATAAAATATTTTATAAATATTTTCCTGAAAATTCACATAATAATTAATTAAATCAAATAAAATACTTTATATTCAAAAATAACTGAATGAAACAAACTACAAACAGTAATTCTTTATTTTATTCATAGAAATGGTGTTGCATGTAATTAGAAAAGGAATACGTTTATTTTAATTTAAGAATAGTTTAACTAACATAATAATTATTGCTTACATGGTTGGACATATGAGTACCTCACGAGCTGGAAAATGTGGAACATAGCCAGCTCATGAGGTTCTCATATGTCTCGTGAGGTACTCATATGTCATTTTGTTATAATTAAACTCCACAAATGTTTTTCTTCTATTGCAGTCTCAAGAATGGATTATAAGAAATAACATGTTATACGTCTTGAATGTGTTACTTTTATTACATTAAAAAGTTAACATGTCACCTAAATGATAAGTGTCTCATTTTAAGTTATTAAATCTAGTTTGATCCATTAAACTATAAAAAAGCAGATAATTATTAATAAGTCTTTTATGTCCTTGCTCATTAAACTCTTCATTATTACACAAAACCAACTCACAAATGCCGTTATTTCAAGAAGATGCGAAAGGAATCATTTGACAAATTACCACTGCCATAAAAATGACAATGGCCATCACCACTTATTAATCATTTATTCATAGTTAGTTTCTATGTTTATGTTAAATATTTAAGTTTCAAGACATCAATTCTCTATTTCTCATCAATTCTCTCTACTTTTCAAGATAATTTATTATTTCTTTGCATTGTCTTTTGTATTTTAATTCTTTATCAATATAACTGAATGCAAATTAAAAAAAGTATTTTCCATTAAATAAGCATTGATAGAGTTGAATTATACCTCAAACTAGAAGCTATACTCTCATTAAAAAATAAAACTTTTCTGAGTAAGGAAGTGTTATATATATATATATGGTATATTACAATATAGAAATGTATTAAAATTTAAGAATAAAAAGAAGTTATAAAATTTTTAAATCTTACAAGAAAGTTCACAAAAACACTTTAAGAATATTGGCTTTGTTAAAGTTATTTTCATTGTTTGCATCCCATCTAAAATTTTAGCAGAAATCCCAATGGCTGTGCTTAGATTCCTGTTTCGAAGATAAAAGTGAAAACTAAGCACATATCTTTATTGCTTTGTTTTAAATTCCGATCGTGTTGTAAAAGAAAAACATCATAAGGAAAAAAATTTATGACCACTTATGCCCATTTTGTTAGGAAGACATTTCAGAGTATGAAAAACACATGTGTGTGCCGTGCCCATAATATTTATTCTTCTTTTTTTAACTGAGCCATCAATTTCAGTTTATTTGAGTATGAAGTTCAAGGATTTTATTGAAGTCTTATTTTATGCATGGATTTATTGTCGTTAGCTGTTCAACACAGAAGCTTATTCTATTGAAGACACAAAACACTTAATAATAATTTCAAAGATGATGTATGTTATTTATAGCATGTATTTATAGTTAAAAATGAGCCATGTGTTCTTAAATTGTATTTAAAAATAGAAAACCTTTAGCGTTATAAATCCTAATATGCTCTTCGAAATATTTTCAAGCAATATATGTCTTCTAATGCGTTTTTGATCCAATGAGATTAAATTGCTGACAGTTGAAATGATCATTTAAATCTAGTGAAAAATATTTGGCTATCTTATTTGTTAAAGAGAAAAGGTAAGTATCTTCTTTAAATGTCTTTTTACCTCTTCTCATTTCAGAAAACAAATGAAATGAAAGTGGGACTTCTGTGAATAAAGAATAATTTATTCGATTTCTTAAATTTATTAAAACTTTCAAAGACTTTGAATCTTAAATACAAATATAATATAAATATAAAAAAACACAATATTTTAACATTTATCTATCTCAATGATTCAAAATTTATTTTTACAATTCTAAACTGTTCAATGAAATTCACTTTGAAAACGTAATAAAAAAAAAACAATAATTTCTTAAAACACTTGCTGTTTCAGCACAAATTCTAATTAAGTATTTGGTACAATCGGTGAAAATCTATAAATTATCCTCTATTTTATGTTCTTGCCCAGAACAAAATTGACAACAATAATTTTTTTTTTAAATTTACGACATAAGAATATTCAAAGTACTTTTAAAATAAAAAAAAAAATTATATTAGAAAAATATCTATATTTTAAAACCAACCAAAGCCATTCCATATGTCAGAAAAGCATTTAAATGTATATAAATTTGTAAAAAAATTCAGTTATTAGAAACAATGATTGTTAAAAACGCAATGTTCTAATTTTGTACATCAATGTAAGGAAGACAAATTTCGTATGGTTTTAATAAATTTGATTTTTAAAAGAATAATAAAGAATAATTTCGATTATATTTGATATGATAATAATCAAAGTTTTGGTGTCTTTTTCCTCATAATATCCTCTATAGCAATTGCACGAGAACATGATTATTTAAAATGTACAATCAATAAATTTGTATCCTATTTCTTTGATGAACAATTAATAAATTTTCCAAATGGTAAAACTGGCAATAACGATCAAAATGTGAAACTTAATGCAAGAATAGGACAAAATTCTATTTTTTTTTCTTTTTTATTTGCCACAATTTAATATATTGAAGTCACTTGAGAAAAGAAGTTAAAGTCACATTATATTTCAATAAATTTATCTATTTATTTTTATTTAACTATGAATGAGAAGTTTCTGAAGTGAAGAGGCATTAATGAAAGTGATCATCAATGACTAAAGCTATATGAACTTCTTTATACTATGTTACACAATAAAAATTTAATAAAACTTTTTCATTGTGAAAGCATTGTTATGCATTAAACTTTAGCATATTCTTTGAAGTATTGCATAAAACCACATGTAATCCATACTTCCAACAAACAAAGTTTTAAATCATTTTTTGAAGAAAATACACACTTTTTTACATTTTAGTAATTTTTGTTCTATGTGAAAATTTATAGATAACAAGCATTCTGCTTGGTTACAAAATCTGAATTCTTGCAACCTTTATCTAGAAGGAGGGATGAATTTCAAAGAATATTCAACATCATTTAGCTCAAAGATAGTTCTTTTTCCAAGTAAATATATACTGCATACTGTCATTCACACTTGAAGTATACTTTGAGGAGTTAGTTCTGTGGAAGAAAAAAAAAATGTGAAGCTGATATCATTATTCCTAAATTTTCATTTCTCTCCTCCAGTAAAATATTTGAGATGCATTTTTTATTCTGAAAAGGGAATTCGAAATGAAAAGGAACTACAGAAAAATACGCAGTTCTTCTCTTTGATCCGCGCACGACCCTGAAGGGAACGAAATAAGTATTTCTCCCATTTTTCCATAATAATACAATAAGTTGTTGTGCAAGGAGCCTGCGGAGCCGCTCCAGGCTACCTTAGGAGTACGGTAGCTTTAAAAGCAATTTCGGTTTCTCCTTTGCCATTTTAAATCGGCACAATGAGTGATCATGCCATTTGAGTATTTCTCCCTATTTCGACATCGAAAAAATACCTAAAGCTGAATTAACTCTTCACTTCATTATTTATGATTTTTGCATAAAAGAGCAAAGACGATGGAAGATTTATTGAAATTTTCAGTTAGAGAAAAATTTCGCATTCCTTTTAACGTTCCATTATTATTCAAATATTTGTTGACTGTATCAAACCAGCTGAAAGTGTTTTGCTTTTATTTTTCAGATAGCTTTATGTTTTGAGGTACCAAATATAAGTCTCTCCAAATATAAGTTTCTCTTTTTGTAAATCTTGATTTTTGTTGCTGATTTACAACATTCATATTAAAATATTTCAATTCAGATCCTGAGAATGTTGACTGAACCTGAGAATACGAACAATATTCCTTAAAATAAATTATAAAAAACGTATTTTTCGTTATTGATTTTTATATAAATATTATTGAACATCAAAAAGCAATCATAGCTATGTGTCAAAATAAAATACTTAATCATATTCTACATAAAATAATTTTTCAAATAATGTTTTTAAAATAATAATGATCACTGAACAATGATATTTATTTTGTTAGTGTCATTTACTGTAACCTATTAATATTGTAGACTTAATGTAATTTTATTTTGCAATTATATTTAGTGTATATAGAAAACTTTATACCTCTATAAATTATTTGATGAGTAAATTAGGATAGTACAATAAAAACAATTCAATCTTCTCAGAGTTAAGAAATTAAAATATATTTTGTTGATTTTCGAAACACGTGTTCTCTTATGACAACATTAAAAGAAGGATATCAAAATAAATAACAGTTGCTTAGCTTATATTATTTAAAAATCTGGAAGTATTTGACAAAAATTTTACAGCCTAGCATTTAGTTTAAATGTGATATTTTTAAGTAAGTATGATGTCATAAACATGATTACATTAACATAATTGTTTGTCATATACAATCCTAAACTATTACTCTGCGAATAATAACAAATTTTATATTATTAATTAAATTAATTATTTTTAAAATGAAAGCTAAGAAATTTTATTGAGTAAAAAATATTTACTGCTGATTTTTTCAGCAAACAGTATGAATACTTAATACCAAATAAATTTAATTGACTTCAATGTTTCATTTTACTTCTAGGTTATATTAGTTCAAGGATTCAATGATTATATTAACTTAATATGGAAAAATATTACTGGAATCAAATATAACAATGGTTCAAGAGATTATTTAAGCAATTTGGAATTATTAAATTTATTATAAATACCAATCATTTGGATATTTTATAGGGATCTTTTCAGCAATTAAATCATATAATAAGCTTATTAACGAAGAACATGACTCTAATGAAAGAATTGTTAATTCTAAATAATTTTGTCGTAAATAAAATGTAGGAAATTTTTTCAATATTATCACTTAATCATTCATTAAATTATATTAAATAAATGTTTAGGGGATTTTAAAAGAATACAGCAGCTTTTACAGATCCATTACATAAAATTATGTAAACAGAAAAAATAATATATTCTAACATAAAAAATAAGAATTCGAATGAAACTACTCCCGAGTAATTTTCAACAATTAATTTAATTATTACATTAATATTACATTGATATTAATTATTACATTAAGAAATATCTATCAATAATGTTATTTTTATCTATATCTAAAAAATACTCCGAAAAATTAATTAAGAAATACAGTCCGTATGAGAGGTAACGTGTTTCAAATAACAAAATATGTTCTAATACTTATTGAATAAATCTAAACCATAAACAGCTTCTACAGTGAGATAAAAGAAAAAAAATTACTATTTTTATTTATAATTGATGGAACTGTATAAAAGTTTACAAAAAACTTATTTTATTTTATAATGGAGCCACTAATTAGAGGAATTGTATTTTTTATGAATAATTATTTCAAAACACGTTAATTATAAAATGTAATCATTTCTCAATGTCAAAATACAAGTATGAATGTAATATTGGTAATATACATTATAGAAAATTTCTTGATAAATATTTAACCAAGATATCCAATTAGTACAAATTTGGAATAAAAACCAACAACCTTTGTCTAGAAGATAAAAAATATATTCTAGCACATTATATCAAGTACGTTATCGGTGTCGTTCTAGAGTAATCATTATTCTACTCTACTTTAAATGTCAGAAATCGTTAACCAATGGTCTTCCCAGTAAATTTCAAAGCATGAGGTGAGAATATAAAACATAGTAATATATACTCGAGTCCTGTGAAAAAATTACTCATTTCAGTTTGAAGTGCAAAATTTCTTTTACAATGATGTCAGGAAAGAAGACACTGGACATTTGAAGAATGCAATCGCGTAATGATGTCGGATGAATCAAGCTACAGTTTATTTTGCCCTAATGTAAGACGCCAAATTTGATGCGATGTACAATTTTCTAGTGGAAGTATTATAATAAGGGACATGTTCTTCTGGTATGGACGTGGTGTTTTCAAATATAAACAAACAACCATGAGATTATTGATATACTGGTATATCAAAAGCACCCTGCTGTTTTATTTTGACAGCGATAGATATTTTACGCAACTATACATTTAGTAAGTTATGTTTAAAATTGGCTTCTTGAACATCAATCTGAATTCTAAAATTTTCTTTGCTTACTTAGAGCTAAAATCTTAACTCCATAAGAAATATGTGGAAAATGTTAGAGAGACCTCTCCACGAATATTCTCCTCTTCCATTTAATTTTTAATTTGTCCAATGTGTGTATGTATGTGTATATAAAAATAAAACAATAGTATTTGCACGTGTCTAGGAATTCCAATATATTTTTTAGTCAAAAACGGTTAATTCATATATTTTGCTACAAAATAACGGATAGTAATTATAATTTATAGTGACGAGAACTTCAAAAACAATGGGGTTATATTAGAAAACTAGAGGTTATATTATATTTGTCTTTCACATCGAATTGTATCAGCATTTTCAAACTGTACATGGTAAGAAAACACTTTGCTGAAGATAATAATAATTGAAGCTAAGCATACCATAAGATTGTATTTGGTGACAAAAAGCCCTTAATTGAATTCACGGACAATCCATGGCGTGCTTTAAATTATGTAGTATTGCAGATTAAGTTATATATGTTTTGTCATGTACAATAATTAGTGAAATTTTGTTCCCGTTGTTGTTGATCAGTCTTACTTTGTAAGTACATTACAATATACAATTATAAAAATATGTATGGAATAGAATTATCAATCCATCACATTTACAACCAACATATCTTGTAAATTCATTACAATCCATGTTAGCTGATGTTAGAAAAATACTATATTCTGTCTAAGAATAGCTTTCTGGAGAGCACATAAGGAAACAAGTACTGAGATCATGCTCTAAATTCGATTAGGGTTACTACTTAACATTGAGAGCTAAGCTCTGTGTTTCAGTTTTCTGCGTGCATACAAAAATGGTGATATCAATTTGGAAGATATTTCGGATCTTTTATAGAATTTACTTACTGTACAGAGTGTCGTAGGAAAATGCTGCATATTTGATACAATTTGTTTGATTTAGGACATGCAATACGACAATCAGCATGCAGCGAAATGTATCGCTGAATTATAAATTAGCATTAATAATGTTAACAACATCTTCATATTTATGAATCTAGTCCGCAAATGTTATTGGTAACATATTGAATGAAAGGCAAACCATAGAAGATGTTTTATCTTATTCATATAAACTATAATTATAAAAAATTAAGCACTCGAATCAAATCTTTGACTTATAAATTGATGAAACCTATTCATCTCAAATCAAAAGATTTTTCCATTAAACCAAAAAATATTTTCTGGTAAATGTTAGAGTAAATTCACAATAGCTATGTTGAGCAATGTATACATATATATATATTTCGAACATTTTACAATTCCTCATGTGATAAAATGAATGAGTAGCTTGCAAAACAAGAAAATTGTTACTAAGTTACATCGAAAAGTAACAAAATGAGTTAATTTCTAATGATTCTATACTACTGATTAAGGAAAAGTACAGTGTGTTTTGTGCGGTTCTTTATTAGTAATCGTGTATAGCGATTTTTGTCTCATTTACTGATATGCATTTAATCATTCCAGTTAATTAATAATATTTTTTTGTTAATAATATAGTGACATCATCCTGAATACGCCTCTTGCAAATATCCCATTCACAATCATCATCCAAGAAAAATTGCTACGCTGTCTGCGGATAAACATTATTTCATTAGAAGTAGTGAAATTTCTAACTGATGCGCATCATACATTTTAAGGAAAATATTCATTTGTTAAGTAACTACAAAATTAAGACGATTAGAATATTTATATATGCATACAGTAGACTCTATAGAGTCTACTGTAGGCACTATAGTGTACTATTGTAAACACTATAGTGTTATAGTGTTTACAGTATCGTCGGGAATGAAGTAAAATAGTTCTTGGTAAAATCAAAATTTCTTAAAATAGAAAAAAAATGAATGTGTAAAATATTTAAAATTAATTCATCAAACTGTTCGCTCCTTTTAAGTATAATACACTATATATTATTAAAAGAATATTTAGTATGCACTGTACAAGACTTTCAAAATAAAATTCAAGTATGAAAACAATTCTTTTTTATTGCTGAAATATCCGAAAAAGTACATTTTTAAAAAATTATTTTTCTATTTTTTTTAGATTTGAAATTCATTTTACGTTATATTTGTAAAATTATATTTTATTCTTGTTAACCATTCATCTGCTAGTTTAGTAGATAATCTTACTAAAATTTCAAATTTTCCTTATTAAATATCTAAAAGTTTTTTTTTTAAATTAATCTTATTCATTATGCTCAGAATCATTTGACAATTCAATTTTTGTTACTCAAAAATTACATCTAAGTTCACATAAAAAATGAACTGAAATTAAATTTTAGGTAATAGAGGTTATTACCTCTTTACTATATTCATCAGATAAATATTCTCTTTTTTTATTCAGTTATGAATAATTTTCTCAATAAAGACTGCTTGACTTATATAGATTTCGTTTTAGACTGCTTGACTTATATAGGTTTCGTTTTTATTGTACCCTTATTACAAACATAGATTGACAAATTTACTATATCTAGAATGTCAATTTTATTAAGTGATTCTAAGTCAGGATCAAACACTCTTCGCAAATCGCTTCTTTGAAATAAAAT
>JAPDSC010160476.1:126276-143188 GCA_026290005.1 Latrodectus geometricus
TATTTTTTTGTAATAGTACCATCAATATTTAGAATTGCACTTGACGGCTAAATATCTGGTACTTTTCTGTAACTAACTTTCGCACCAAATAAAATTCACAGGATGTGACATTAGTTCTTCCTGTATTATTAAGACTAACATTTGGGAAAAAGTAACTAAGTGAAAAGATACCCATTAACAAAATATGTTTTGCCAAGTCAATAAGTTATCGACGATTGTAGTTTATTTATTCACTTCAATTTGAACTCAGTCAGTATTTGAGTATCTTGAAATAACAGCATATTCAGCATAACATGTTCATAATGTCAACAAAATAAACGAATATTCCCAGTACCCATTGAGTGTAATACAATATTTACTGCAATATTTAAACAAACAACGAATAATTAGCTCAGAATTGTATAAAGTTTTCCAATAAACTCACTTAGATTCAAAATGCTACACGTTTATTGTGTAGCTATTCCAAAAACAGACACACATATTATTCTAAAGGCTTGTTGGCAGTTTATTACTCATAAAATGAAAATCATTTTTCATTAGTTAAAAAAGATTAATATATTAGCCAATACTTATTAGGTATTGCCCTGAAACATGTTACTCATAAAATAAAATTTTTTTATCAAAATTTAAAGTGTTATGCCGTCGTTGTTCATTAATGTCAAGCTATTTTTAATGCATTTTAATCTTTCATCACTACAAGGGTAAAATCGATGGCTACTTGCATAAAGAGAAAATATCGCAAATTTTCTTTTTAACGGTTAAAAATGGATAAAATGTAGGACATTACTTGTTATTGAACTTAATATTTACGCAAGGAACACATTTATTTCATTGCAGTTTAAGTGTCATTGGTGTTTATGCAGGAACAAACAGTATATTAACAATCATTTGTTCTTTACTGATTAAATATCACGTTTATGTAAGGATAGTATTTAACTTTACTGTTCATTTTAAAAATTAAGTCATTAGCATTCATTGGTTAACTGTAACCATACACTAAGAACTTTCTTTTTAATAGTAATAACTTAAATAATATGAAAACTTCATTTATAGAGTAAAAATCATAAATAATTTTATTTTAATGATTTAAATACTACCGAAACAAAAAGTTGCAGGAATTATGAATTTATAATTTTGATTTTATGTGTTGTAAAAAACAAAAAAAAAAAGAAAGAATTATTAAAGACTAATTTCGAATGTGAATTGATACATTTTTGTTTTTAATCTATTGATAACTACAATATATAAGAAACTACATTAAATAAAGTTGAATAAAAATGTTTCATTTAAAAATTATTGAATTTTTTCAGAAACTCTGCTATTTATTTTCAAAGTAAAAAGGATCGAAGAACTCCATAAAATTATATTAAGAAATTTTAAAAAGAATCCAAGTTTAAATTTAAATTTGAAATAAATTTTATTCTAAATGGTGCAGTGTATTTCAATTACTTTCATTTAAAAATGAATCGTTATGAGTTTTGGGTAAGTAAACATTTCTAATGCAGGGTAACAAAAACATGTATGAAGAAAATATGCCACTATTTACTTAATATTTACAAGTAATATGTCATTATTTATAAATATTATTAGAAATACTTGACAAAATACTGTACAATAAACAAAATACTGTATGATAGATGAAAAAATATTTTATAGTGAAATATTATTGTAATTCAAGCAGCTAAAACGTAAAAAATGATGTGATGATGCATCTTAATCATTTTGTAAATTACTTTATGTTACAAATGGGAATCAAATGATGATAAAACTTTGCAAATATTTTATAAAAAAAGTTTAATAATTGAAAAAATAACTAAATTTTGTGGGATTTATTGTTTTAAGACATTTAAACATGAAACAAGAAAATAAAAACAAATTGTTAATAGGAATAAGATTAGCTCTTATTATTTGTTTCAATTAAAATATCCCTATAATTTATTTGTATGAAGTGAATTCAGTAATTTTTTTATTCTTTTAATTGAATTACCTCATAAGATATATTTTTCAATTAAAAATCTAATTTTTAGTTATTACCTAACAAAATATATGATAAACCTTTGTATATAGTAGAATATTTTTGCATAGTATATTAAATTTTCACCCTATGATACCACGATTGATGATCCATAGTAATATATAACTTGGGTTTGAATAAATTAAATAACAATCATAGCAACATTTTTTTTTTAAAAATAAATCATTGTTATAAATCAGATTCGCATTTAAATACATAAATTTTATGAATCATAGATAAATATTCATCTAGCATACTTTTGATTGCCTGAAATATTTTGGAAGTTTCACAAATTTATTATCGTTAACAAATAAAATCAAAATATATATTTCGTGGATATATTCTTAGATATATTTATATACATTTATAAGCAATCTTATAAACTACTAGCCACCCTTTAAAGCAAGATATGAAATATTTTAATTACATAAAATTAATATGTATTAATGTCTATGTCTGTGAACAACATAAAGTAACGGGAATTCATGACAGATTTGTTTAATATTACCTGGTACCACCCCAGAATTCAATATCACTAATAATCTTATGATAGCCTGGTATGTATTTTATTGTTCTTGGTTGTGACTTTTTGCTGCCGAAAAATGTTTATGTATATCTTGGAAAAGTCTCTGTTAATTACGAAACAATCCATATTCTTGAGGAACATTTTTATGATATCTTTGTTCCTTACGGAGTGGTAATGATGTTTCTTTCCTGTTTTTTATTTTTGCCATAAGAGTATCGAAACCAATATGGCTGATGGGGACGCTCGCATTCTTTCAAGAACTCTTGGCCAGGAGTGGATTGGCACATAAAATAACTTGGAAATAAAAACCGTATAAAAGTAGGCAGCAGATGAAAAAAGGGAACTGTTTTACGACCGGAAATGTTATGGGGTGTTAGGAAAGTCATAAATTGGGAATTACTTATAAGACCTCAATCTTTTTTTTATTCTTTAATGTAGGACTACTTTTATAGTTTTCGTACTTATAATCGTAAACACAAGAACTTTCAATGAAGCACTTATTGATCATTTATTAAATGATATCGGTTTGATAACAAACATCTTTATTTGTTTCACTAACTTAGTTAAGCACTTCAAAAATACGAGAGGAAACACGACAGATTCATACAAAATGAGATACTGAGGTTCACTAATAACATAAAGTCCTATATTATTAATAAAACTCCTCTTTTAGTTCATGTTATTGTTAAATGAATAACACGAATGTAAATCTTAAGGAGAAAATTAAAGCAATTTTTTATTACATCAATGTAAAATAATAAATTGAATTTGATATTCTTTTATGTTATTAGAATAAAAAAGTCAGATTATCATGATCCAAATAGATTATCAAGATTATCATATAATCAAGAAATTTATTTAAAGATTGGCTTGTTATATCAAGCGGTTCATAAATTGGAATACATATATCACATAAATAAATTCTAGAATAAAAGTTTATTAGAATAATAATGTGACAGAACATGAGGGTCTATTTTTAATGACATCTCATGCGTATGTGTGTACAAAGGAATGTTTCCGTGTAGAACGACAAATATTGGATAATACCAGTAAGAGGAAATCTTCTGAGTCTTCGTAGTTTAAAAATAGATACTAAGAAGATGTATATATATGTATTAAGTACTGAAAATGATAAGGTAAAAAGTTGTACTCTTAAGTTCTTTTTCGGTGGGAAGTTGGAGGATTAAATTTCGGATTTAAACTATTTCATTTCTCTTTTGATGATCATTCATCGCAGTTAAAAACTTGGGAGCAACATTTTATTAAAAAAAAGTTTTATCAAGCAAGACTAATCAAGATATTTTCATAATCAGAAATATTTCATATTAATTGGAAAATTTATACATTGCTAATGTACATGAGTTATCGAAAAAACAATGTTCTTCCCAAAATAAATTAATATTCATTTTCAAAAATTTTGACAAATGAATAAACACTTGTTGATGATTATTTAATTTGCAGCTTCAACTAGGAGCGTATAAAAAATTAACTGTCAAACACAAAAAATCTTTGAGTTTAATAAATTTTGAACAAAATTTAGTATTATATATTCTTATAAAATTCATATGTAAGGAAATAAGGCAGTTTGGCAGGTTTCAAAATTTCTTGAAATATGAACTTCAAGAGGAATAGTATTTTCCACATTATTTTCAGGAGTACTTCATTTTGAGTTTTAACACTGCAGTACATTTAAGTCACACAATACCACAGCTATAAATGTACGACATTTTAAGAGAAATGATTTGCGTTGCTGAATTGAAGGATGTGTCTCTATAGTATGAAATTTTCCCAGTAAAAAGTTGAGAGCGACATAGTATTAGCGTTCTTCATCAAAGATAATCTCATTTGGCTTATAGCTGTTTGTTATTTCAAAGAATTATCATTTAATCTAATATTTAATTTTTTAAATGGGTGTTCGAACTTTCTATAATGTTAATGATACCAAGGAATAAAACCCAAAAACTAAGTTCTACTAATGCAGCAGATTATATTTTTGTCTTTCACTCTTTTAGAAAATACATGGTGTTTTCGAAATGAGATTGATGTTAAGGAGAAAAGTCTTGATATTAAAATGATTGAATATCTCGTAAGCTGTTGGACTATCATCTTTTTAGGGCTTTGACTTTTTCTCGCTTAGATGGTTTACTGCAACGTGAATAATTTCTGAAAGAAAATTTCTAACAAAAAACTGCTGAAATCATAAGAGTTTGGAATGGACTTTTGGAAGTGTTCTGAATAAAAACTATATTTGATGAGAAAATATTGCCCTGATGAATACCCCTCATTTAATTTCAATTGTAAATGTTATTGATGGTTTGAAGAAGGAATTATTCTAAAAACCAACATAATATAGTTTTTAAGCAACACAAATATTCAAATTTTTTGCTAAATATTTTAGTTTTAAATAAATTTTCTAATAAATGTAAATGCATGCTTTGAACAAACTTGAAATACTCTGATTTAAATTGAAATGAAAGTAATTATTCACAAAAATTAGGTATTCATTACAAAATTTAGGTATCCAATGCGTCATTTATTAGGAAAATGTAACAATATTTATTGGTTAGAATCTCTATACGTTTATTTCTGACAAAATATGATGAATACGAAAAGTTCTTGCTGCTCTACTGACAATAAATAACAGCTCAGAAAAACATAAGTTGGGAAGGTTTGATAAAATAAAAAGAAAAAAAAATGTTTTTATCGATGACAGAAATAAATATGGAGGAGAAAATCAAAGTGTCAACAACTCATGACACAGTCGCAAGGAAGAAAAGAATAATTGATAAAAAAAAGAAGAAAAATATCTTGATTCTTGAACTTATATCCACATTTTGACCTGTGATATCGAGCACTATGACCTGGCGCTAAATTGTTACCAAACGCAATATTTTTCAAGTTCAACACACACACTTTATTTTTATATCTATCTTGTGGAACGGGGAATAGTTTTTTTTTATTAAATAATTTCCTTAGATAAGAAATAAATATATTAATTAAAATACAAGCAATTTTTGTACAAATTTAACTTCAATTATTTTTTTTTATTAAATATGTTAAAGTATTTATTATTTTTGTGGAACATCTAAGTGAACTTGACCATAATAAAATAAGATTTCTTTTGTTTAAAAGTTTTTAATATTTATTTTTTTATCTTATTATTGATTAAATTCTGAAAATACCTGGATAAGCTAATAATTTTGTAAAAAAAGTTATAAAATTTTCTAGATATTAATCAATAAACTTAAGTCTATTGCTTCATATGTTAGTAATAATATAGCTATTGCATGTTATTAAAACACATGAAAACTAAACGTTTTATTTATTCACTTTTACAGCATTATTTTAATTACTCAATATATTCTTTTAATTTTTTATTTAACTAACTTGTTTTAAAGTTAATTTGATATGTCTTATAATTTTCAGATTTTAATTTTCCCTTAGAAAAATTATTTATTTTAAGTACTCATTTTAATAGATCTATAAGGATATTATTCTAATTCAAGCTATTACAGTATATTTTAAAATAAATTTAAGATTTATATCAAAGGTGACATATTTACTTTTTTAATCTGCAAAATGTTAAAATGAATTTATAAAAAATAAAAATATTCAATTTTACATAAAAAATTCAATTTGAAAATATAATTAAAATGTTTCATGAAGAGTGTTGCTCCCAGCAAAATATTAATGATAGTTATGTTTTCTGAAATTTGTTTATTAAAAATTAATACTTTTAATTACTAAGACAAATTATGTTAAGTTAAGCTTAATACGTAAAAATGTATTATGTTCCAGTTTGTTAGTTCATCATAAAATGTCTAAGAGAGATATTACGTGTAGAACAGAAATATTACAAGCTCTTGTCTGATGTATATATTTTAACAAGTTAAGTGGTGCGTGGGGCAGAGCTTATTTTCTGAAACCTTATATGCTTAAAAATCAACAAGCCTGTTGTAAATATTTAATGTAGTCAATCACCTTTTCATCATCATCCTATCTTATGCTCTCCTTAGAATGCCATTTTCCCATGTATTTCCTTTTATCACTTGAGGCATAATTTTTTTGTAATTTTATAGTATCAGATTGACTCTGTAGCCTGTGAGACCAGTTGTGCTTATAACTTCATATAAGCAATTCAATTTCTTGTTTTGATGTTATTTCTTAGTTTATATTGCTAGTTTATTCATAAACAATGCTGCAAAAACGTAAATTAAAAGAATATGATAGAGCGTTTGAGAGTTCTATTTGGTGAAATTGAATCTTTGGAAGAAGATATTGATCAACGGAATGAAGTTGAGTTTCATAAAAAAAAAGTATACAGTTCTCATGATAGGGACAGTAAACATGAAATCTAAATCATGCTGAAGAATATGATTTAGAAGAAATCACTTTTGTAAGCGAAAGTCAAATATAAAAACAAAAAGAAAATAAAAATTACTTCTCAAGATAAAAAAGAAAACAGAAATTACTCAGGTTTATAATGCAATACAATGAAATGTAGAACAGTAAAGAAAATGTATGTATTATAAACAACAGTTCCAAAAAAATAACAGTTGGTTGATCTTTGTATTTAATTTAGTACATTGAACGCTTTAGGAATAAATGGCAGATATATTCTAGTGTTAAAAAAGAACCTTCACAAGCAGTAGGCAAACAGAAGAATTTTTTTTAAATGTGACAGTATCTTTTATATAGCCATATATGTAGATAAGAACTGTGCAATTCTTCCTAAATTGCTTCAAAAAGTCAATGTAATCCCTTACAGTGAATCAGAGAATATACAACGTCCAACAGATAGAATAAACCTAGACAAATTAAGATAAGTTATGTATCCAAGAATTATATAGCTACAATTTCCTGAAATATTATTATTTTACTTGTAAAAATTTTTTTTATATATTTATTAAATATATACGTCAATTCAGAATCTTTAATACAAGTATATACTTTCATTTTTTATTTATGTATAACTTATTTTCTAAAATATTGAAAAACTTTCTGTTAAGAAAATAATTTTAGTTTTGTAACTAAAAATTCTTATTTTATGAAATATTTTATGAAATATACAAATATTTACTGCTTATTTTTAACTAAGCAAACAAGGACGAAACTATCATCCCCCCGAGATTTATGTCAGAGCTGTGCCTGCTGCCGAACTAAGTATATCTGAAACATTTCTGATATATTTAGCATTGTGTATGTGTAGTTACTGATGAATAAGTATCTAGAGATATATTTATTTTATGTGATGAAATTAGTTAGACACGAATGCATGAATAAAGTACGTTAAAACTAAGTTATTTTAAAAATTTGAGAAGATAATTGGAAATGAAGCTATTTAAATTACTTATTTAAAAGTTAATGCAAGGCAAATTTATTTTGATAATTTGATTTTTTCAACAACATTTATAAATAGTATGACATAATAGTTTATGAAAAGTATAAAAATGGTTAAATTGTTATGAAATTGCAATTAATGATAGCTAAGCAGTAATTGGTCTGCCATCATTGTAATTTTATTTGTTTAAACACAAAAATTCGTACTTTCATTTGATAAATAATTGTGGCATACAATATAAAAATTATGCATTTTAATTTTTTCTAAAAACTGTATATTTCTTCTATAAGCTAAAAAAAAAAAACTTACTAGTGAAGTAAATAAAAGCGTCAATAGAAATACACTAGTAGGTAATTTTGAAATTGTTATTGTTTCCTATAACAGCAAACTATTGGAATAACTGCGTATTTGGCAGTATACCATCAGATATATAATTATAACAATATTTAAATTAAATATTTAAGTATGTTCTATAAATGCACAAAAAATTTCATTAGGATAATTATAACCTGATTCAGCGCATCACTTAAAAGTTTTTTATCTATTGTACACCGCGAGTGTCCTTGTACATAAAATATTCAGCTCTTTTAGATATTTGTGTTAAATTGCTAAGTGCTATTTGTTCCAGCATGCGTTTCCATCTCACCGGAATTCACTTTAATAAATTAAGGAGGACGACATCGATATCCTTCTTTTTCATTATTCATGCATCGATGATGATTTAGTATTCAAGTATCGATACAACCATCACGTTTTCCTCTCTAAAATTAATGCGTATAGGAAACTTTTCCCGAATGTCCTGATCTAAGCGCAAAAGTGGGATCGATTTGGATCATTGGAAAATCTTTACGATTCCGATTTCCATTTCCAGCGATGCAGAGTATGGGAACGACCAATATTGGCCATTTCCTAGATACTTGCGGGAAACGTAATCAGGTCTTCGATTCCCGCAACACTGTTCCTGTGGGTTTTGAAATGTTTCCTCTCGTTTCGCTACCACCCATAATCAAAATTATATTTAGCTGCTTTGAATATAAGATTAATAGCAGAAATAGATAAATCGTTCCAAATTTAAGTGCCAAATGTTTGCGATTGTATTTGATTGTAAAATATATGTTCTTAATTTTTACATAATTTGTATGAAGTATTGACTTCCTTTAAAAAAATTCGTTATTACTTTTATACAAAAATTCAAATGCATTTATTAAATATCTCAATTAATAGCAATGAATAATTTTACATAAAAATTGTGTTCATTTATATAACATAAAATCGTAATAACAGAATTAGAAATTTTTAGAAATATTCTTATAGAATAACACACACAAAGTCACATTAATATATAACTAATTTAATGCGAGTAACATTATTTCTTTCTGAGATATCATTATGTATAAAAAAAAAACAATAAATTATTGGTTTTATATTCAGAATGTGAATTTTTGATAGGAATTTATCCATAATAAAAACATTTGTTTTCTTATAGATTAATTTCCTATTATGTTTCATTTTTTATATTTAATAAAACTTAAAAAATAGAAATTAATAAAGGTAAACTTATTTTCACTAATAAGAGCATTCGCATAAAAATGATAAAATTAAATTTTTATATTCATAATATTGCAACAACCAAGAAAAACAAAGAAAATTTATAGAAGATAGTAAAGTTATTTTGGATGAAAAGATTATATTTTCAAGAAAAAATCATGTAGTTAAATTTACTAGGAAAGCCTTAGTGAGAATAGCAATGTAAATATAGTGGTTGGATCTTATAGCTCAGAATATTTTACTTTGAAAGAAAAATAAAATATAATCCTCTATCTTGCTTACTTAAGATAATCCAAAAAGAATGTTTGCTAGGCAAAATTGTTGGTGAAGACTTTTTAAAGTTATAAAGGATAAAGGCTTATTTAGAGCATAAGTTCAAAAAATATATAATAAATTAAAGTAAGTCCTCCAAAATGAACATTTTATACTCGGTTTTTAGCTAAAGTAAAAAGGAGAATTAATGCTTTAATAAATGTATATAATAATATATAAATATGCAATAGAAAAATCTTTAAGTTTGTTTTCTGAATAAAAGAAAAAATTATGTAACGTCGTTTGAAAATCACATTAAAATTTGTTCATTCAAAAAAAGTTACACATACTTTATAATTTGATAAGCTTGAACTAATTTATCTTGCAAGTATCTATAAAATTCTTTGAGTGTGAGTTCTACTGGCACGCATAAAAGGTATAAAAATATATTAAAATATAATTTAATTCCTATGACTTTTAAAAAAATGTCGGTAATGAATTTCATACATTATCTAATTTCTCAAAATTAAAAGATGGTCATAAAATATTTTAAAATTTCATCATAGGCATTAGTAAAAAAAAGGATGTTTGTATTGTACGCATTAGTGTAAAAAAGTTGTTGGAATCCCTAAATTGTATTTATGCTGAAAGCTGAATAAATTTCTAATTATATTTTTAATTTCTTGAAAATAAATCATGTGATAAATTTAAAGGTCTTGATCATGCATCTTGAAGGGGAACATGATTCATGTTCTCTCTCTTTATATCATATAGCTTGAACATTTCTTGAGCAGCTTGTGCATCACTTCATTGTTTAAATATTTTGCGCTAATAGATTGAATTAATAATAATAATTTATAATAATAAAAGTAATATATAATAGTTTATTTACTAATATATTATAAACTTAACTTAGTAATAATAAAATTGAATTAACTTAAAAATAAAATTTAAAGCAGAATTTAGAAAACTAGCAATTTCTAGTTTCTCTTGGATAGAGAAAATATTGAAGTCAAAAGTTTTTTAAATTACAATGAAAATACCAAAGTCAAAAGTAGTAAGTGAGCATAAGAAAGTTGAAACAGAAGCAAGCTAATGTCATTCTAATGTTTCAATTTTAAATGAGTATTCCTAATTACATTTATCATTTTTAATTAAACATTTATGTATATTGTTATATAATATCACTTTTAACATTAAAATATATTGAATTTGGTCAACATCATAACACTTTTAAGCTATAAAAAATTGATTTGAACACTCAGGATATATTTTCTTACAGAAGACATTACTCATAAATTGCAAGACATCATGTTAAAAAGGGATTATCCAAGAAAATTATTTCTAGTCCTACCAATAAATAGTTATAAATATTTACGTCAGAAAACTTAGTAAATCTTATTTTCCACTAGGAATTAGAGAAAATTTTCTTAAAGTTTAAGACTCAAAATTTTTTCTACACTTGTGACATTTAGATTAATTTCTCTAGAAAAATTTTCAACATTATGTTTTAATGTCATTAATTTCGTAAGGACAATAAAATATCTAAGCAAAGTATAAACCTATTTAAACATTCGAAAATAATTTTCAAATTTTGAGCTAATGTTTCAAATTACTTTGATACCAATAAATAGTTCTGATTGATAATAAAAAAGAAAATATAAGTTTGAATTAAAAATATAAATATAATTTAATAAGTATTTGAAAAAAATTTGATATTTGTCAGATATAACATACTTTCAGAGCATAAAGGAAATGATTGATAAGAAATTCTATCCTGTTAGTATCATCTTACTAGGTGGTTATTTTGAGAAAGAAGTAAGTAAAAGAGAAAAGGGGAAAAAATCTCAAATTACAGGAAAGACAGGAAGATGAAACATGGTCAATTTCCAGCAGTCAATATCTTTCCTTCCTCAAATCAATTCACATTCCCTCTCACACGACATTTTTCATCTACTATTTCATACTCTTAAACTATTTCTAACGTCATTTTAATATATTATACTTCCATGATTTATTCAATACACATTTCGTCTTAAAAGTGATAATAATAGTTGAAAGGAAATTAAATGAAATATATAATTTAGGAAAATGGATTGGAAAAGTTTTCACAACAATTGCGCTATTGAGCTTTTCCTTGGAATGTTTTTATAGCACTTGATTTCTGTATAGAAAGAAATATTACTAATGAAAAAAAAAAACATAATTTAAAAATTATTTTTAAGAACATATATAGCTCTTATATGATAACTTGGCAATTATTTTATTGTTCTTTTATTTTCTAATTAAATTCACAATTATATATTTGCATGTTAAAATAAAGATATATCACTCCAGCTAAGAGCTTTAATTCACTTCTACACAGATTTATTTTAATTAACTGCCGAGTATATTTCAGTGAAATTATTAATACTTTAGAATAAACTATAATATCTGTTAGGTTATAAATTTCATAGCGTTATATACATTAATATATATTTATTTATTTATTATAACTGAATTCCTTAGCATGCTATGAAATTCAAAATACCATAGATAATTTTCATTTTCAACTATTAATATCTCAGTTCTTCGGAAAATATTCCTCTTTCATGTATCAATGTACAAAGCAAAAAATTTCATTTTTGGAGAGTTTGTTAAGATTATGTTTGAATAAACATGCATAAAACAAAATGAACAGTGTTATGAAATTTAAAAGGAACAGCAATTTTGATTTTGATAATTTTCACACTTTGTTTTATATGGTATTTATTTACCTATTATCTGTTGACTTATACATTAAAGACCTCTTCTAAGTACAATGATTTGTAACAACTTCTGCTTGAATTAATAAGCTGAATAGCACAGTTTCTAATTAATGTGTTTAAACTAGAATTTGTTTGAAATAATTTTCTAAGATAGTTATATTATGAATACTCAGTGAGTTCTGTAATAAAGAGGCATTTTGTATATTTGTTAAAAAAAAGTGTTTGTGTAAAACATTAAACTCTTATTGGAAATCCAAATACTTAGCACAATTAATACTTATTTCTATTCATTATAGTATATTTTTATCAATTTCATGTAGGTTTAACTATTGGTAATTACAAGTGAATATAAATTTACTTATTTTTGCGAATATAAATTTAAGCGAATTGTTTAAAAAACTTTAAGAAAATATTAGAATTTTTATGTTAAATTAATATTAATAACTTATAATATCATTACAAAGCTTTTTAAGGAATTATTTATGATCATTGATGGCAATTTTGGTGAAAAATATGTATCACATTTCAAATTATTTACCATTTCGTGAAAGCCGGCACTTAGGAAATCTTTTGTAAGAACTAGAAAGATAGAAATAAATCTAAATATAACATCGATGAAATAGTTACTTCTGAAATGAGCATTTATGTTTTGGGCAATATTGTGAATAGGACCAAGCTTTAATGAGATTTACATAAATCATCTTGAAAAATTATAATGTGCATTAAGGTCAGCTTTCAAAGTCGCATTAGAACTAATGTATCTCTCCACGTTCTTCATTGAACAATGAAAAGCACTTCATACACAACTTTTCTCTCAACAAGCTAAAAAAAAAATTCAACTCAGTGTTATGACTGCACTGGGAAATCAATGTGCAATTTTGGTTATTTACAACCAATAAAAGTGTGAAAAAAACTTCTTGAAAAATGTGCCAATGCGGGTCGCATTTGGGACGTTGCGACTGTGACGTCATGGATTCTTGAACCACTGCAAAGGCCTGGCACATTTCCAAATACACAGGGTGCCCCAAATTCACTCGATGAAGGAATTACAGCCCCTACCCATACTTCCCGACATCCCTCTACTCCACCAATCCATTCCCCAACCTTATTCTTTACTGCTTTTTGATGAGATGAATGAGAAATATTTTAAGGGTTGCACACTTCTTCAATATCCGCAGCAATGATGTTGACCCATAAACAAAACTCCTACATGATGATCCTTAACACAACATAATTAATGAACGAATCTTTAATTCACGTATTGGATAAATATACATATTTTGCAGAAATTTTATTATTGGAAAGCTATTAATTCCTCTGAACAGTGTCTTTCCTTCTTATCAAGTTTAAGACTTGCTTACCATGGACTTATTATAAGAGTTAACCAATATTACTTTTTTTCTAGATCCAACATAAAGTGGAAATAAATTATACATATTCTATTTGTTCATAAAGGAAAAAGTAATTAGTAAAAAGTAAATTTTAAATATGTTAGTAATTCCGCAGTTCGATAAAATAAATAGATTGCTAGCAATAATTTAATTACTTATCTTAAATAGTTACAAAATGTCTTGGGAATAATTTCATATTTATTTTATAATTTTATCTTTGTTTAAACACAAAGGAAATAAAAGTATAAATTAAATAGCATTAAAATGTCTTTCAAATCTTTGAATTGGAGGTTCTTAATAAATTAAAGTAATCCAATTTCATTGTTATTATGATAATCATGTCGATTCCAATAAATTAAGAAGGAATTTTACTTTACATTAGATGTGATATAAAAGAATGGGAAAAGTTTGCAGTATTACCACGAATTCTACTATTTGACCAATAATACATAATTATCAAAAGCAAATAAAAATAAGGAATTGTTTCAGATAGTTGCAATCCCTTCGAAATGGATTATAAAATTTGAACATTTTTATCTTCTTGAAATGTTAAACCTTGCGTTCAGATGAACAGAACATATATAAACATATATTCTTGGATTCCTATATTTACAGAATATATAGGCAAAATGTCTTTATCACAAGTCCTTAAGACAATTCATTGCAATTTATATTTAGTTGCTCAACTAATTCAACATTGTGGTAAATCCACCTTATTTTCTTATTCAAAATGATTGCAAGATAAAATAGATTAGGATTCTGATGAATACATTTGCTTTACATCAAATAATTTTTTTTTCTGTAAGTAATTTGTCTTTTAAAATATTTTAAATTAATATGTTGAATCGAATCAATAACTGTTCGCATTAAAAGCAAGTGGATATGCATGCGAGTGGAAATCAGGATTTCTGATTTGCTCTTAAAAGTAAAATTGATTCTTGGAAAAAGAATGAATTCTAAAATTAAATAAAACAGTTTTATTGTTATTATTTACATCGGAAGTTTTCAAACGCAAAATATATAATATCATAAGTCACTCTTAAAGATTTTCAATGCTTCCATGCATTTTGCGCTTGCCTTCTCCATTAACTACCTGAACAGTATATGAGATAATAAGCAATATGTAATTCAATACAGCTAGGCATGAACTCGACCTCAATTTCAGCATGCATCATAGAAATTATCTTTAACTGATGTCTCAATATCATTGGTCTTTAGAAAATCTATAAACATTCTCGTAAAGCATCAAGTCAAACTAAAATGTTTGCTCCTTTCATTATAATGCTAAGTAAATTGTATTTTTAGACTAAAGAAAACTTGATGTTATTCACTTTTGAATAAACAGTCAGTAAGTATACATATATGATATTAAATAAAATTTTTAATTTGTGCTGAGAGTAAGAAAAATATGATAACACTTTTAAAGTTTCTTTAGAGCTTTCAGAACTTTCCGTGTTAACGTGAATATGAATTTGCATTATTTTTCTTTTGCGCGGAAATGAAATGCCCATTAGTTTTGTCTCATTTGACCTTGATATTATTGTGATTTAAATAATCATATTTATTTTTTATAGTTGCTGATTTTATAGTATATGAATATTCATATATATATAACTAGAATAATTGAAGTTAGTTCATAGTAGCAATTTTTTATTGAGGAAATTAAAATTTTTAAACATAATTAACATGCGACAATGAGAATATTCAATTCTAAATTCTGTTTTTAAATGTTAATTAGGTACTAAGTTATTAAGATATTTTACTTGGAAGCTGTATTAAGTTTTAAATTCGTTTTTAGAATAAAAACTATGGAATATGGATATCATAAAATACTGTCACACTTGCAGACTGACAAAATTATTCATCTCCGAATTCAATTCAAGCAATATGTTTTTACTTTCAAACACAATTTCGCAATTTAAATAAACATATTAAGTGGTTTTATGCTGATGTATAAAATACTATACTATTAACTGAAACATAGTTCATATTTTGAAATTTTATAATTTATGTGATCAATAGAAGCTCATTAAAACTTAACAAATAGTTTCGTTTTGTTAACTCAAAAATAGTTCTTTTATAAATTCACAGATTGAATTTATTATTTTGTCTGAATTAAAAGAAATGATTTTCACCTCAGTTTTTTTTTAAAAATTATCTGCTTTAATTATTTAATTGCAAACATTGCATAATTTTCTTAATTATTTAAAGAAAATGATCGGTTCAGTTTTCTTTACAGTTGAAATTTTGTTGCTGAAAGTGTTCGTCATATACTGCATCAACAGCAAAATATTTCCCCAAAACTTCCTCTACTCTTTCAAAGTGGAAAAAGAAAACTGAAACATACCACCAATATCCCATTTTGCCAGACTTGGCTGCGAATGCGGCAAAAAGATTAAATTCTACGCCTTGAAATAGGAAAACTTTGAAGGAAGAGTGCACACATTCTACTCGGGGCTCAAGAACGATGAAAATAATAATAAGCCCGTCAAAGAAAAAGAAACTCTATCTTTTCCTGACTTTTCAAAAATAAAGGGAAAAAATGGGAAGCAAAATTCAGTGTTATTTCATTTTGTTCTCTTATTTTTTTAAAAAAGAAATCTTTCAACTACTCAAAAAATCAAAAAAATAAATAAATAAATAAAAAATTGGATTGCGTCAAGAAGTCTACGCACAAATCGTGACATTTCATAGTACAGAACACCACTTTTTACCGTACATTCAATGGATATCTTCAGGGCAAAGATAAATAAGTAATAGAAAAAAAGAAAACCCGCAAAATTCCATTTTTCAATTTTGTGGTAGCAGAGCAGGTACGTGATACTCGAGGCTCTTAGTTTTTCTTTGAAATCAATAGTAGAAAAGAAATATCTTTTCTCTACCTACTTTCCTTCAGTTTCACTGCTCTTCTCCGTATTCATTACAGAGAAAAAGTGGTTTGACGTAAAATATACTGTTTTTGAAGGAAATACACATATCATCTGAACTTTACACGAACAGAAAAGCGAAAATTCATTTTTGACACAGTAAAATATTGCTATAAATTTTGTAACACCAATGGACAAACACAGTTTGTTTCTATATATATATATA
>JAPDSC010160476.1:159099-175145 GCA_026290005.1 Latrodectus geometricus
ATATATATATATATATATATATATAATATTAATACATTTCATTAATTTGGATATTTATTTAAATTCATCTGTTATTTATAATGACAATTAAGTTTAAAACAATATTTATAATTATTCCACTTATAAGATATTAGCAATACAATCTATTTAATGAGTAGTAAAAGTCTTAAAAAAATGACATACCCAGATAATTAAACTAGGTACAATATAGATTTAAGAATTTTTTTCTTAATTAATTTAATGTGAAGTAAAAATTTTAATTAATTCTATAGTTCCAGGAGGAACGTATTATTTATCTAATTGAATTAAGACATGATAAACGAAAATTGATAAAAGATTAAATTTATGTGTCTATATTAATAAATTTAATATAAAATAAGAAATTGCAAATTGTTATATTATAGAGATTTATATTGCGATTTAATTGTATTATTGAAAATAATATTTTAATGTGTTTTTACTTTTAAAATTAATGAATGTGATGTAAAACATATATTAATAATTAAATATATTTAAATCAAATTTATTATTATGTTAAGGGATTTTCAGAAGATAAAAGATTTTAAAAATCACTTTACATTTTAAATAACGAGTTTTTACTCCAATTTTTACATCTTACTATATCTAATTTCCTAAAAATATATAAAAGTTACGATAAATATTAAAACTTTTAGAAATTCTAATTATACTCTGCAAAGATTCATATTCCCTGCTGATTCTGAAAACAAGCTGAAAAACATTGGAACTCTGCTCTGTTAATTCGTTTTCAAAATACTAAAACTGAACATCTAGTATAATACACACACAGAGTCAAATATTTGTCTTTTCGAACCAATTATTTCCCTCATGACGAAATAATACATGCAAGGCATCTTCTGATCACAATTTAAATCTAGCTGCTTACCGAATCCGAGGAAGCGTAACTTCCACATTTTTCCTTTTTCCTCTCTGAGGCTACGTAACCTTCCCTAATATATTCCTTCAAAAGCAAACTATGCCCTGAGTAATTGGAAAATGCTTTATTGTATTCTCAGCGAACAGACGTAATGATTTGGAAACCACCCGGGTGAGTAAGGAAAATGTTACCCACATGGATGCCGGAAAATTCGAAGCGTTAATTCAATTGCTTTTAAAGATCATAGAATTATCCAATATATGCTAGCAATTGTAGTTACTTAGAAATATTCGAGAAAATTTATAGATGAGAAACTGGGACATTATATTATTTATTACTTCTTATTATTACTGTTATTAATGCATATATATAAGATATTTGACAATCAAATACCTTATATATATGCATTAATAATATATATAAGATATTTGATTTCTTTGAATTTCTTTCAATATAAGATCTTTTCTCAAAGCCAGCAGAAGAATACTTATTACATAAATGTATAAAAAATATATCTAATTTCAGTGTCATTCTTTCGATATCAATTTTTCCATAACTCAGCGCCATCTGTTTGACGTATTAAGTGAATTATTCATTAAATCTGAAGGGTTTCTTATGACCCTACAATACAAATTATATGGAGATCCAATCATAGAAGAATAGAGAAAAGATCAGAGAATGAGATGGTTCATAATGTGAAAGCTAATAACCACTTTCCGGCACCAATAAGGGAAATAAGGAAAAGCCTGACATAAGATGAAGCTTTTCATGTCAACAATTAATTTCTTTATTGTCCTATGATCGCTGTTATACGAACTGATGTAATAAGAATCATATGGTGTTACCTCTTATTTCAAAGTAACGTTTATAAATATGTATAATATATACATTATAAGTATATTCATATATATACATACATACATATATATATACTCTATATATATATACATATATATATAGAGTATATATATATACTCAGAAGCATCTTGTTTTAAACAAATAGTTTTTGATTTGTTTAGGAATATTATTTTCCGTTTAATAATCCAGAAAGTTTCCTTCACTTTTACTGAGCAAATATAAGTATTCTCAATACTTTAGGAAATTAATTTTTAATCTTATACAATAATTGAATGTTTTAAAGAACCTTATCATAGTTTATCATATAAATATCCAATATTTTAATAAAAAAATCTTAAATTTACATCATGGTAAAATAATTAATTTGCATCTGTTCAAAAAGGAATCTGAAATTGAAATATTGCAAAATATTAAATTTTTCTAGATTGTGATAAATATAATACATAAATAGTTTTGAAATCTGTGCCATTAATAATTTTAAATCTAGCATTCATTTTTCAAAGAATTAATAAGAAAACCCTGTATACATTCAGAGTGTACTAATTCTAATAATCCGAACCTCATTAATTGTAAACTATTAAAAGTTATTTAAATATCAAAATTATGCATTGTTAACGGAAACGTCCTTTAAACAAACAAAATTCTTAATATTTCATCCGATCAAATTTTCTTACTAGTATTAAATGAATATGAATTATTTATTTGTTTTCGATGGAGGCAATTAATACTAGATGATAAAAAACTTAGAAATTTTCATATTATTTATGTTGCTAGATTTCAATACTATGATTTATGTTCACATGGTAGAAAATAAATTTTTAATCACATAACTTTATAAATACAAATACTCAGCAGATATTGTATAAAATAATATTTGCATATTATTCATTATTCTTGTAGGACTCTGATATTAACTAAAGGAAAGTAACTTAAGCAAATATAATAATTCTAATATCCTATTACCAATAAAAATGTTAAATGAATAAGTACAATTATACGGTTAAATAAAAAAATCATTTTCCTGTGTCTTATAATGCTGGTTTGCTTATTTTAAATAGAAAATAATAATTTTATTAATAATCAATTAAAATCAAAAAATAGAAGGTAAACAACACAAGTACTGTTTAATAATTAAAATGTATTATTGCGAATGTATATGTGCCATCAGGGACAAACATTAATTTGTTAAATATCTACACATATTTATTATTATCATTTTTAATCAATTTTAAATGACTAAAGAAACTGTAGCTTTAAGCTTTTAATAAAATTACTTAAAAAGATAAAAAAAAATTATTCAAATATATTTTACTGGAATATTTTAGTGCAGATACTCGAAATTGTTTTTATTTACTAAATATTTCAGTGAAAACTGTAGCAGTATAAAAATAAGGGAAATTGGAGAAGAGGTCAAATTAAGTAAAATTAATTTTTTTCCTGTCGTAACATTTCTTTCTTTTACGTTTATCGTTGTCCGATATATCTGACATTCCAGATGACAAGCGATTTTAGTGAAAAGTTCAATCATTATCCGAATTTTTTTGTTTTTCTGAAATAGATTTATTGGTATAAAATGCTTTTAAAATTGATATAAGATTAAAAATATAAAACTAATATATACCGTTTCATAATGTTATTGCTCAATCATTATTGTACTCGAAGTTCAAGAACATTTTTAGTTATTTTAAATATATGTGAATGGACTGAATTTATATGCTACATATACATACATTTTTTAATGTAAGTAATGCATCAGAAAATAATTTTCCAGCTATCAAAAAATAATTTTTTTTTATCAATTTTAAATTACCTAAGCATTTAGAATAAAAAATTATGCTTTCAATAACCAATTTCAGATTTCTTTTCAATTTATATATTTATATAAATCTTAACATTTAAAATTATAATTTGTGTTCTGAAGATTTATTTTGATTACTCTACTGACTAAATATTATATTTTTCGCAAACATTTTACTATCCTTATCTGCTTCACCTAAAGATTGCATTTAATCTTATTCAGATTGAAAATTATTCGCATGTGATGAATTAAGAGATTAAAATATTATTAATTTTCTCTAATTGATTAAAAAAATAATAATTATTAGAGTATAGCTTCATTAAGGCATGAGATTAAAGTCAAAAAATGGATCTAAGAGATAAGAATTTTTTTTTCTATTTCCTTTACTTTTCAAACATAAAGTACAGTGTGCTTTAGATTGAATTTCTTCCTTGATAGTAATTTTGTAAGTATTTTGTATCAACTATAGTATTCGTAAATACACCTTGCAGTTCAGTTTGCTAAACTGTTTAATTTACGAATTCTCATTAAAGGAATTCTAATAAATGGAATTTATTCTTAAGATATCAATCAATATTATCCTATATAACTGCTTAATAATGCCTATCTATAGAAATATTTTACTGCTGATGGATAGTGAAGTGCACTTTGTAACCGTAATAATTAATTTGGTAACAGAGATAATTCATCCACAAAATTCAATAACAATCTTAGTATTAATTCAAAATTAATAATCCCATCTTATTATTTCTTTATCCTAAAAGTATACAGTGTTTAAATACTTTTATCTTATATGAAATGTGCTTGGACCACGTTAGTTATTGTTTGACAGTTTGTTTCTTTGAATGGATAATTATCACCTATATTGATAGTTCTGTTTGTCACAAGCTCAAACAAATTCAATTAAGGTCTCAAAATAAATAGCGATAATTATAAACAGGAACTTCATTTGCAACTAATTGCATTGATATGTAGTAATCTTGCCAAATCGTAACGCAACTTGTCTTCCGTAGTCTTTGAAAACCATGTGAATTCCTATTGTTTCCGTATGGATTCATTACAGAAATTTCTAAGACATTCATGTGTACCTTCTATTGCCTTTCAACAACATTCTCCATAAACTATCACAACCATGGAATGCATGGTTTCCTTCAAATTATTGAAAATGAGTTATTTAGATGTAGTTGATAACTCAGATGAAATGAATATTGTAATTCTGTGTATTTAATGGCTCCATTCTATAGTTATTAGATATTAAGCTAGTACTACACTTTAACAAATGAATTGAAATATATCTTCATTTACTTTAATTCAAACCTTATTTAATGTGATCTCTATTGCATGTTATTATTATATAAAAATTAGAAAATTTTTCCCACTTAGATTTTTCTTTATAACTTCTACGTAAGTAAAATGATGTTGCTAAATATAATACCATTTTGTATATAAAATGATTTTATATTAAAATAAATCTAAAATATAAAAAAAAATTTAAATTGCCAATTATTACAGCTTAAAAGTATACGTTTCAAGAAATAGAGGAGAAAAAGTACACATAATTAATAGATAAGTATATATATATATATATATATATCAATTGAAGAAAATTTTTTCATTAAAACTAATCAACTCAAATTTAAATTAATAAAATTATTTAGTTAATTTAAATTAAATATAATTGCTTTTAAATTTCTGTCGTGTATTTTATTTGACTTGTTCGTCTCAATACAACATTTTTATTAATTATACGAGTTTTCTGAGTATACTTCTTTTAACATCTCTAACCTATTTGTTCGAAACATTTATATAACATTTTTGTAAAAATATATTTTAATAAACAAGCAACGAATTTCCAGTAAAACAAATTTATAAGAATAAAGAAAATCATTTTGCAAGCTCCAAAATCTATTTTCATCTTAAAAACAATGCAAAAAGCAAGCATAACAGGATTCTGAGAAACAAGTTAACTTTCTCCCTAATTATCACCAGCGAAGCGTGATGAGATAAAGCCCATACAAAGATAAGAATAATTCTTGCGAAAAAGTGGGAGTTCATTAGCAAAAGTGTACAAAAGCTAGTTCTTTACGATTATGCCTCTACTTTTCGAATTGTACTTCATTCTTGATTATTTAGCTTTTTTTGCAACCCATCCAGATCTCTACTTCAAAAGATTAGTTTTTGCGAGTCCTTGTAAGGAACATCCAGGTTTCTAGTATTTCCTTCATCATTTATGGTTGAACGGATTAAAAAATGGCTGGATAATTTTCTCAAGCCTATTTTTTATTGTTTTCTAATATCTCTTTCTTCATTAAAAGATAAACTTTAGTATGTTGTAAACCTCAAATTTACTTCCACAAACAGTACAAGAATTATTTATGTATTTATTTTCGTAAAAATACATAAATAATTCTTGTACTGTTTCCGGTTTTATATGTATTTATTTTCTGAAAAATACAGCATTTAAAACAGTATGCTTCTTTGAAATATTAATTTGGATTATATTATGATTTGAAATTATTTTAGTATTTGCCTATGAAAGAAAGATTTTTTTTAATAATATTTGATGTTAAAGATTTGGTATGTTAAAAATGTTTTAACACTGTATTTAACTAAAGAAATACAATTTGTTTTTAAGAAAAACAATTTATATTTCAGAATATCTAATAATTTTTTGAAGATAATTTTATCACTTGAGAAGTATCTACATTTTTCATATTGCTAGTATTTCAATTAAGGAAATTAAAAACATTTTCACCAAAATTTTTTTCATCTAATTTAAATGTTTCTGCATTTGAAAACCAACATAATAAAAATCAAGAAATTAAGTACTGAATTTATGAACAATGTAAAAATGTCTTGAAGCATTAATACAAATAAGGGAAATGAAAGTTAGTAATATTTTTATTGATCAGTTTAACAATAGCAAATAAAGCCATAACATATATCAGGGAAAATATATTTTATTTACCAAAATTATTGACATGTTGTATTACGAAAATACAAAACGTATGTCTAAATTATCAGAATGTATTTCTTATAGTAAAAAATCTATTTTTGTAAATATTTACTATCTTTAGAAACATGACATATAATTCAATCCAAATATTAAATATGGCGAAGTTTAAATCTTGTTATATCATATCATCTGTTCGGACATAACGGACTTCTTTGGTCGACTGGTTAGTAAGGGCATCGTTCTCGTTACCAAAAGGTGGTGAGTTCGAATCCCGGCTTTGTAGAAGATCCATCGTGTTCACTAATGGCGACTGGGGCACGTTAAATCCATCAGGTCGCAGTGCCCTCCATGTTCCCATTACAAATTAATACATCTGGGGGTGGTTGAAGCCAGGCTTTGGGTCTGCACTGGTTTCAATCTCTAAACTGGAAGATTCAGGTGATGCTGGCATCTATGAGCCAAAAGTCGTACTTATACCTTCGTATGAGGGTGCTCTATTAAAAAACGGATGACGCTCCTTCTCTGACTTTATTCGCCTAATGTCTGTGATGGGCGGGCTTGGCGTTACCAAGTGTCATTAACAGCAACATCACGGACTTCTGATTTGCTTTTCGAGCTTTATATTTGAAATTTCAGGTTATGCTTCTTCATGAAATCCTATTTGACTTGTTAAAATATACTTCATAAAACATCTCAATGCAATTTCAGCATTGGTATCTTAAGCAAAAATATGTTTATTGATTGAAATAAATCGTGTTTGTAAAATGTTTGCTCAATGAATATCAGATGAATAAAATTATATCATTTTTAAATTTAAAATTCAGATATAAAAGGCAAATAAATAATTAAAATACTTAGTTTGCTTTTAATAATGTTAGTTTCATTCTGTTGGTAAAAAATTCCAAGTAATATAAATAACTATCATATTGTTTAAAATCGGTGTTTCTGGAATCTAACTCCATGTTTATGCCAAAATTTTACCTTCAAGTAATGTGAACTGAAATACTTATTTTCATTGTAAATTGTTAAGATATAAAAGTATAACCTACATAATATGCTTTTATCTAAATCGTTCAAAAATAAATTATATTTCATACAGTATATGGTATATAATTCAATACAGAATAAAATATATTTACAATAAGTCATAAAAAATTTATATGACAATATAATATTTTTAATGAATTATGTAGTTTAAACTACATACTTGAAAAGCATTTTTGATTGTAAAAATTCATTTTAAAATAGTAGAAATTTACGATGAATAATTTATACATAACATTTTGGCTCTGACATTTTTGGATCATTTGATCAACATAATGTAATAAATAATTCTGAAATCAATACAAAGATCACATTTATAATTGCTGCACGCAAAATTATTTAATATAATTCGTTAAAAATATGAAAAAACATAACATATATACATGATATTTTACGAAAAAAACTAAGAAAAAAACTTATTTGAATATATATTTAACTATGAATCAGATTTCTAAAAAGTACCTTCTTTATAATAAATTTTAGATTCATAAGTATTCTATTCTTTAATGTTTAAATATATCTTTAACATTAAGTATATTCTATTAATATTTAAGTGTATCAGCATATATTAATGTGAAAAATATTATTAAAATTAAGATTAAATATTTTAATGATATGAAACTTCTAAGAAATAAGTACAACTCCGGATTCTTTTAATGAATACCCATGATTAAAAATCATTAAATGGCTTATTAGGATGGCTTACATGCAATAAGCAGATTATTTTCTTTCTCTTTCTAGTCATAACAATGAATATACGTTAATTATAACAAGGTATTGGCTGACTTCATTAGAGAACAAATCGTAAGTTTCCGTAATTAAGATATCCTATTTTATTATTGCCAGTCTTTTATTTATCGTTGAACGTGGTGACCATTCTCTTAGAAGTAATGATGGTTCACGATCTCATAAGAAATGTAAGATTTTATCATTGCGTCCATCGAAGCTTATAGAAGTGGGCTCTTAATTGCTGAGCACTAACATTTCCAATAAAAGAAAATATTTGAAAAAGTTTATTCTTGCTTAAAATTTTATACTTTTAAGAAATAATTCATTAATGAACTGGATTTTTTATTCGTTTCTCAAAATATCATTTTCCACGCATAAAAAAAATCAAATTATTTTTTCTAAAAAAGTTTTACTGTCAGATTTAAGAAATAATTGATTAATTGATAGATTGTATCACCTTGAATAGCTTTCAGTTGATTAGTATCCACTAAATGGTATTGCAAGCTGCTCTTCGTTCACCACACAAAGGAAATTTGAGATTTGGGAAATTCTTAAACATCCACCCTGGTAAAGGCTTTTACAAAAATATGACAAAACAACAGAAACTGATTTCAAATTTGGAATTTTTTTTAGAAAAAGAGGATTTTACATTAAAGAAATTTCTCATTCGAAAACTACATTTGATTTTTGTTTACTTCAAAAAAAAAAAAAGCTCAATAATAGAAAGGAACACAATAATAGAAAGAATGTAATATTTCACTATTTATTTTCATTAAAGTTTTTTCTTTGTTAGTTGGTCAAGAATGTTTTAAAAATATATAATTAAAGGATTCAGAAAAGCAATTGATGAATATTTTGCAGAAAATTTTATTCCCTAATTTACTAAACACTATGAGGGTATAGATTTGTCTTTTAAAACCTATGGTATGAGTCCACGTCAAAATGGTGCAAACATTTACCAATACGGATCGTTAGCTTGCCAATAATTGTATGTATGTGATATTGAGCAAAAATTTATATAGATTTGTATGGTTCAAAACCGAAATATTTTGTTCATTTTTAACAAAATAAGTTATCCTAAATTAACTATATTTTCCAGTAGATGTATTAAGGAGAATGACTGTTATTTTGAGTTCAATATCGATAAACAAGAACAAATTAGATTTAATTTTTTAAGGTAATATTATAATACATCCCTCTATTCATTTTAGTTCTAATAGGATTAAGAATAATTTATTTCCTAAAATTAACCCACACTTTAAAATATATAATAAAATAGTATATGAAATGTAATTTATCAAGATTTTATTCACTTACAAACTATATGTTAACACATATATAATCATTCTTCAAAATAAAATACTTTCTATTACAATTTACAATTATTCCATTGATTTTAAAAACATTTTCTCTAAGTTTTAAAGAATCCGTGTTAATTGATATTTCTAATCACTTAAATTTATGCTTCATTAAGAATCTCTTATACATTAAACGAGACTATATAAGGATTCAATAAAACAAATTTATTCATATATTATATTTAATATTTAAATGCAGTTTTAATATATCAGATATCCATGAACAATAATTAAAAAAATCAATATGCTTCTATTTCACATTTTTAAGCATAAAATTAATTACAACTATTTTGAAGAAATCTCTAGATATGAAAAGGAATTTTTTTTAATTATAGATATAAAAAATATTTGCCGTAGAGCATTAAAATGAAGAGTAATTATATACCTAAGTTGCATCAGTATTTTTGTTACTAAGAGGTATGAGGTAATTATTATGCTAAGAATAGTCATGAAATAGTTTAAACACTCGCATATTTTGAAAAACATTTTTAATACTTAATTAGAGCAGAGTATTTCTCATTATTTTCGATTTCAATTATATATTTTTGTTATTAATTAACAACAAATCTTCATTGTCGGGGACCATACGACAAAATGTTAAATTTTATTTACATTTAAATAAAAATGACTACACACACACACACACACATTTCTATATTAATTCAAATTATTTTAATGAGCTAGATATAATTAAAAAAATATTATTTGTAGATAAAGTGCAAATGCACAATTTACTTTACTGTGTCTACCTATCGGAAAGGCAAGTTCCATAAAATTATGAAATGAGCAAATAAATATTCGAATCCATTGACAATTTCCTTTTAAAATTTTAAAATTATACTTACTTTTTTTTGGAAATACTATCTACTCAATGTTTTGAAACTAACATATATTTTGTGAAGCAAATTGTTTGAAAACACATTAGATTATAAAGAATATTTTTAAATACATTTAAATAAACTGTGACTTTATCAACATTAGTTAAAAATAAATAGAAATTTGTGATAGTAATGTTCTATTGTACATTTCACTCTTAACGAAACAACTGAACAAATTAGATAAATTCATGTAGAAATTTATAACGTGTATTTACAAACTAGGATAGTTTCATCAATATATATATATATATATATATATATATATATATATATATATATATATTATATCTTTACAATTCTTCTATAATTATTGGTATATTACTTTGATTACTGATATGTATAAAATTATAAATAAATAATATGTCCTTACTTTTAAAAACTGAATTTCCAAGCTCATTTTTCAAACTGATTTATTAAAAACTTGGATCAATTTTTGTTGCGAAAAAATATTGATGAAGTAACAATAATAAAATTATAAATCAATTGCTTGTTGATAAAGAAAATTTAGCTAAAAAATATATTACTATACGCCTCAGCGGCATGTTTTCGTTATTGAAATTCGTACAATATACAGTGGGATACATGAACTTAATAAGTAATCATAACTGAAAGATTGCATCTCATTTAAAACGATTAAAAACTATCTTGGTTTTAGTTCATATGATCAGTTTCAGTATATTTACAACCAATCCTCAAAAAGTCAAATTTGACACAAATTATTAGCATATACTTGTTGAAAATTCTTCAAAAAACTAATGTCAAAATTTTCCTATAGACCTCTTATATATGTATATAAGAGTTCAACATTCTAATTTTTAAAAAAAAAATTGATAAATATTCAGAATAGATTTAAAAAAATATAGCAAAGGATAAATATTTTTCTTTTCAGTTTTTAAAGGAAAAATAATTTAAATATTTTATGCTGACAAAAACTGTTTTTGAAATTGAGATATAATCAGAAATCGGTAGTAATTTTTTTCAACTAGAAAATGCCAAATTTCATTATAAAGTAGGTGGCAAAAAACGTCCAATCTGGTAAAACATGTGTTTTTAGTGCTTACGGAAACCCTTAAACCAAAAGTGTTTTCTAGATAAAAATGCACAAAAGAAACTAGTACTAGAACTTAGCCAAGAAACTCTTTTTGCTTAATATTTTTCAGAAAATATTTTCTTCCCTTTGTTATATTTTATCTACTCGGAAACAAAGCGTTTTTTGCGTTACTTTAAGAAAAAAACTTGTTCAAATAAAAAAAACCATCACCACATTTAGTAAAAAAAAAATGGTAAAAAAGTTGATGCCAACACTGCGACGAATATTTTAACATCATTCAATAAAGATTAGATGTTTTCAGATAGGGCAAACTTTTTCGTAAATTTAAGGATACACTGTCAGAAATACTTACCAAAGTTTTGAACAAATGATTTTTAAAACAGAGAAGACTTATTTTAATAAAAAGAACAATTTTTTTTTATTTAAGAGTTATTCTGAATATAGTCTACACAAAATAAAAATAATTTGAAAGTGTATAGTGAAAAATTAATGGATTTCAAATAATTAAATATATATTTAAAACGAAATTAATATATATAAATATTTAAAACGAAATTAAAAAAGTATGTTTACAAAATAAATTCATAATTATTTTTAATTGAAATCAATTAACTTTTGAGGAGCTAAGTACTTGAGCATTTTACGAATTACGATATTCTTTTTTCATTCATTTTATATAACATACTTTAATTGAAATTCTACTTCTTAATTATTGAATACATAAAGTACAGAATTTCAAGTATTTTTTTAAAAAACATATATAACATTAAAAAATGATTTTTAATTTTAGAAAATTATTTATTGCATATATAAAATATCAAATAAGATTAGAAGTTGATGTACTAGTAATAATTTTCCACGACATTTGTTGGTACAATAAACACGAAAAAATGGCCTAAAAATTATAGTAAGTACTATACTAATAAGCTATCCCAATTTAAATTTGACATTATAATGTTTATAAAAGATACTCATTCCATGTCAAAGAACTTAATTTTAATTACTTTTTTCAAAGGAAATACTCCAGTTCTTTCAATAAATTCAAAATCTATGAATGAAAACAATAAGAGAACAGTTATCTGGAATCTCAGCAGCATGTAACATACATTATTCCAATATTCTTAATAACAGGAAAACGAGAGTAAATGTTTTTCCTTTTTCAAATCAATGCCCTAAGCCAATAGGATCTCTTCTGAAACCTTCAATGTTGCCATGGCAAAGTAATTTGGCAAATGCAGAAATCTTGTTTGTCTCTTCTGTTCATGGAACATTAAGCTTCGGTAAAAACCATAGGTGGGAAGAAGAAAAAAGAGCAACAGAAAAAAGTTCGAATTAGAATTGTTCCCAGTATGCTGATGGATTCCTATTCCATCTAGTCAAATTGATCCGAAATTTCTTGAATCCTTCGAAACTTTGGTAACATGTTTTTATGGTTTGACTCTTTCTTTTCAATCTACAGTACATCTTAAAATAGCTCGTTTTTCTTTAGAAATAATACGTTAATGGAAATTTACGCGATGTGTATTGTAAATTGATACATACTTTATGATTGGTACATTCATATAGATCTTATAAATGGGGATTATCATCTGTTAAGTTTAAGAAGTAAATAATTGATAAAAATAAGATTAAATTATTAGTTCATTTATTCAAAAAAATCTATTTTCATTTTTATATTGAAGCATTGAAACTCAATTTATCAAGTATAAAATTTAAAATAAATGAATGGCAAAACTATCAAACTATATACTTCAATATTAAGTTCATATTTATATTATTAAATAAATTGCTTTTAAAAATATTTTTTTAATTAAAAATTGAATGATTTTTATCAATATTTATTAATATTACTCATTATAATTTCAAACAAAATATTTCAAATTTTAAAGTTCAAATTAATATTTATCTTTTCTATGCTGCAAAATGCAAATATTCATGGCACTCAAAACTAATAATATCATTCTCAACACTATTGTTATTAAATAAATCAAAGCTTTATTGTTATATTTATGGGTAATATAAAGCTAAATATTGCGATAAAAATATATTCCTTGAAACTAAATTTTAATGCAAATTTCATATTTTATCAGCTTCTGTCATTTAAATAGTTTTCGAAAATTGTTGACAATAACATATGAATTTGAAACTGTTTAATTTATATTGTAAAATATAGCATTTTAGAAATTCTTATTCATTTAATTTAAAACAGTCTAGCAAGTATTTAGTTAAACAATATGGAAAATTCAAAATATTTTCCATGTTAATTAAATAGGTATTATCACTCTCCAGAAGTAAAATATATTAAATGTTCTGCAAATAAATGAGAAATGAATTTCATTGTTTATTACATAATAGAATTCATTTTTGACAAAATATATTTAGAAATATATTTCAAACAGTGAGAACCAATTTAAGAAATGTGAAATATTGAATGCAATGTTCCAATCACTTTCTCTTTCTTTCTGCATTCATTAGAGGAATAGCTCATAGTAAAATATAAATGAATATTACCGCAAGCTAGTGAAAAACCGAAATTAGCATGATAGTAATCGATTATATACAAATAAGTGTTTTTGTACTTTACCAAGCGCATTCAAAATAGAAAATTAGCGCTTGTATGAACAATGAAGTCTTATCTTCAGAAATGCATACAGCAAATAACTACTTGAAAATCAATTATGCAAAGTGAAGCGCATATCTACGAAAAGTTATTATTTTTCGATATGCTGTTGGGAAAAACTTATTGCTTCCAGATAAATCCATGCTTTTAGTGTTTCAAAGTTTGGAGCCATTAATGCTTTTCTAAACTGGTTGAAAGAAAGTTTCGTAAGGAGAAAGAATTTTTTGTGCCTTACAACCATTATAATCCTTCCTTAATGACTACAAAAAATGTTTTCTTTTCTTCTTTATTCCAGACAGCAGCTAATATGTTTTATTTCTTAAAACTTTTTATGCCTATGGGATTTTACATTGCTCAGATGTGGCTGCAAAGTATTTATTATTAGTTTAGTACCCTCAGGTTTTATTTCCGCAAAAGCATAGCTGAAAAAAATTTAAATAATTTGTTATTTTGTACAAAATTTCAAAACACATTCTTACAAAAAATTATAAAAAATAAGAAATAGCTGCAAAACTTTGCTTGCTGATGTGTATTGAAGTACCAGGTTAACATTTAAAACTAAATTTTCTAAGCTTCTCGAATAACAAGAAGTGGAATGCCATCATTAGTAATTGGAATGTAAAAAAAAAAATTTTTTTAATAAATCCTCAATAACTTTATGGAATATTCTTCCACTTTTAATGGAATTATAACACATACTTCAGATATTTATAATAATTATTTTAAAAATGTTAATAAAAAGATAATATTCAAAAAGCTGATATATTACTCAAGGATATACTGCTTATGTTTTTGCATCAATAAGAATGCATAATAATCTTTTACAGAGTTTCAAAATGCTCCATTGCAATCAATGTTCAAGAAGATCAAGAAATCAAGCTATCATTCCAGTTATAGAAATGTCATCGACATTTGTGTCAATTTTAGGCAAGATGGTTGTTGTTAAAATAATAGAATGCGATCTACAAGGAATAATACCGATTTTAAATCAGCATGATAATCGCAAGCATATAGCTATTTTTATATTACTGTTTTAAACAGATTAATAGATATTTTTTATGGATAATATACTACAACTATACAATACTTCTATCACGGCATAATCGTGAAAGTTCTTCTGGGATAGCTCCTTAACAAAATTTTTACAACCAGGTACTTTTACAAAGAAGTAAATATTTGAGGATGTTTTCAGCTGATGTGATATTTTCAACGTTGATAGCCAAGTTGCATTCTTTAAAAATAAGCACTCAATAGCATTAAGTTTTGAAACTTTATATTTTGTTTTCGAGGATCTAATGAATTATAATCTCTAGCTAGGCCAGCAGATCTTCTTAGATTATATGCCTAGACCATTGTTTGAATGTGTTGGAAAAAAGGACTTCAACTATCTTGAAATATCATCAAAATGTTATACAAAATACAGTTCATAAGGGAAAATTCACTATTAAAAGAAATCCGAATGTATAGTCTTCATATCCCATAGAGTGAGGCTTTTATGACCAAAATGTTACAAACTTAACTTTGCAACCAACTGAAATTAATATCATTTTTTACTTCAAAAAATAATAAAATTCATTATATAGATTTTATTATCAAAGTCAAAACTATACACATGCTAATTTAAAAACTTATGTGCCAATTCGTTTCTTAATAATAGATTTTATAACATATTCCATTTTGATATCAATATTTTATTTATTGATAATCTATAAACTGGTAAATTAAAATTTCAAAATATAAGTCTTAATACTATTTCATCATCATGTATTGAATTAAGATTTACACAGTAAAAAAAAATCACAATGGAATTCTTAATTATCTTGTCTAGTGTATAATGTACAGAAATGCATGACAGTTTA
>JAPDSC010160480.1:0-30091 GCA_026290005.1 Latrodectus geometricus
ATATATATATATATATATATATATATATATATATATATATATATATAGCAGAAAGAGCATGGATCCTGCTACTTGAGCTAATGAAGATCAAAATAATGCGATAGTTTAGTAGTTTTGGTTGAGTTTAGTGGTTTAAGCAAGAAACAGGTAGCCATAAATGCATCACAATTTTCTAGTTTTGCAAAAAATTGAAAAAAAACATCCAAAATAACTATCAAAATTCGGTATTAAATTCAATAAACATTAGTATTCATCGTGCGTATTATTACTTACTATGAGATGGCTTTATGAATTGTTGAAAATATTTACGTTTTGCAAAATAAGGTGTCTTGAAAAATCACAATCACATACTTCACTAGATGTATTGAACAATGCAGAAAAAAAACAATCTCCCGCTGTTAAACGGATTCTAGGATAAAATCAGTATGTTCAAAACTGATTTAAGCGCAGATGTAGAAAATACTTGAAATTATGCATTACACACTTGAAAACAATTTAAAATGCTCTTTGTACTTAAGATATTTAATGAACTATCCCAGAAGAGAAGCACGCGATTCCCTAATAGCTACTTGTTTGATTTGTCTAACGATGTATTAAAGATATTCAAAACGTTTTCTTGATGGAATATCTTGATTTCTTGCAATGTTTATTCTTACGTCGTAATAACTATAAAAAGATTACACCATACATCAAAGTTTGAAGTCATATTAAAATGGTTAAAATGTATTTTGAATTTAAAAATTTATGAAAAATCTATAGCAGGAAAAACATAATAACAAATAAAATAAAAATGATTTGATAACAAAATCAATTCACAAGTAAAGTAATTAAAAATAAGTACGTGCTTTATTTCATTTGGAGGTGATTAAAACAGGTCACGATTTCAATACAATAATAATTTATTCCTCAGTTATAACTTGACAATGCTCAGAAACTGAAATTATATCTTATTGGTTACTTCCTCACATATTTCAATATTTGAAAATGTTGAGATATTCCACAAAACAAGGAAACTGATGCCATGAAAAAAATAACTTTCGTTGAGGTCTATTTATCTTTTAAAGTTAAACAAGTTTTTTTTCCTCTTAAGTAAATGGAAATAATTGATAAAATCGACCAAAGGATGAACGAAATACATAGGTAAGGAAATGCTTGCCCAGGATTCAAAATTTAAGATTCTGAATTTCAAAAATGTTTAACAATGATATGCTTGGTGAAGAATGATAAGATTATAAAATTGCTTAAGAATTTTGAGTTTAGAAAATGGATAAACATAATATTTTTATAATTATACTAAAAATGATAAAAATATCATTGATTGCTCAATGATATATTGATTGAATTGCTCATTATATGATTGAAGAATAGAAAAGAATTTTTATTTTTAATTTTGCAGAGATTATAATCCAAACCATTATAGGTAAAAATATTGAACTGGATTAATTATCTTTTTGCCACAGCGTACTGGGTATCTTAACTATCCAAGTGTGTTAGAAAGTATTTGTATACATTGAACATGTCACTTATTTTCTAAATAAAGGAATTTTCATAGATAAAGAGCTATTTTTATCAATGAACTTAATTTCTTCTATCTATTGCAATGATACAAACCAAGAACATTTCAAAGCATTCTCTATGATATACATGTAACCAGAAAGCAAAATTTTAGCACATTTGTCTAGACTTGTTAGGAAATAAGATATGACTTAAAGCATCGATGACTTGGATTGATCTTTGGATCTTGTTAAGAAAACACTCAACATTAATTATAAAACGTTGAATTATATTTTGTCACAACAACAATTTAAGTTATCCCATTAACCAAGGATATTGTTATTATTGCATATAGTTTAGTGATTTTTTAAAATTTAGTTATTTAAGTCAATTAAGATTTTAAGTTTTTTTAAGAAAATATTGATAACAAACTAATTTGTATTTGTATAGTCAAGAAAACAGTAGTTTTGACATTCAGTGACGATTTCTGGCAGAAGCAAAATATATAGACCTTTTTTTTTCTTATACCTAACATAAGATTAACAATTTGTTTTTTTCAATTTTAAGTTCATGAAATCATTGTCATATATAGTAATTGTTATAATATCGTCTTAAAGATTACACATAGAATCCAAAAGACATATGATTTCGAGGAACCATATACATATACTATATACGTTTACGGCACGGTATTTTTTATGCCGTGAAGAAGACAACAGTTTAACATATTATTGATCATAAAAATAGTGTCATGGTCATACACAATAAAACCACTTTACTTCCCAACGATCACTGAGTTTCTGCCTAAAGAATTTTGACCAGTAACAAACGTAAGGTACAATAATTCTTCACTTCTTCCTTCCCTGACTGATCAAGTCCTCTTGTTATTTGGGTAAGTATTCCTATCTTCAGTAATCATATAAGTTCATATCATGGTCTAAGAAAGTTGTCAGACATTTTTTCATAAAAATTAATAAGCTTTAGTTTATGGGAAAAATTGATAATAGAAATAATAATAAACACAATCCACTGACGTGTGTGGAAAGAAGAATTGCCGCAAATGTGAAAAGTGGAAAGGAAATGAAGCAGCAATCGGTGAATTCTTCAATTTTAGCTTCCTAGCAATAGAAGTTATGAATTTATGGCACAGTGTATGATCTATTCTATCTTCTAAGAGCATTAATTCAAATAAAAAAGATGCTAAAATGAGGTAGCATCATCTAGCATCTCTTCCACTATGTTTAAAAAATTATATGAATAGTGTAGCAGAAAAATGAAACACTTGCTCTTATAAAAAAAGTGTTATCACTAAGAAAGATTGGGTGAAAAATAACTAACCATATAAAATATTTAAACATTAATATAATTTGTACTCTTAAACACAATAAAAAAACAGGTTATAGGAATTTTCATCAGTCATATGAAATTAGTAACCACTGAATTATAATATTTATCTTTTTCCTATTGCTTAGTACAGGTGTGTATATTATTAATAAAGAAATGTTTAAATTAATTTACCATGTCTTTGTGTCATTAAAATCTTTGATTTCTTGGCATCAGATCCTAACTTAATAAATATTTCTGACTTTCATAATCTTGAAATTTTTAAATGTTGTTATTTTATAAGGTATTTGTATGATAGGAATAAAAGAGAAAACTATTGTTCTGTTAAATATCAATGATGATATCAATTTACGAAAGAGAAGATTATGTTCAAATTATATTTAGAGGGAACAAAGGCTGAATAGAATCAAACTTGCTGCTAATTAGTTTATTGACTACTCTACTACAACCTACTAATTAATCCTTCAAGCAGAATAAACTTATTGGATCTAGTGAGCTAACAAATCTCTTAGTTATAACAAAGGATTAAACATCCTTATCATTTATCATTAATTCTATTACATGTCTAATAAAAGAATTTACAAAGAGCAATTTTCAATTATTTGATTTGCATAAATATTGTAGACTATTATTTAGATAGAGACACAAACGTATAATTGAAACTAATCTTTACCATGAACTGAATTTATCTCGAAATATGTAAAGCTAAACTTACAAAAACAAAAAATCATAAATCATTGCTTTGATGCATTAATAGGTAATATTTTGTGATAAATATTCGGAGATAAATGTCACAATCAAATTAATTTCTACATATGTTTAGAAATTTGATAAATCAAACATATTAAAACATCTCTAATATATTCAATTAACATGTATCTAGAAGAGTTTACCAAGATAAAATAAATTTCATGGTATTACATAAAGAGTGTGAAGCAAATTCTTATCAAGAAACTGTAGAACTTTATACTAAAAGCCCATAAAAAGTGTGTGATTATTCAATTATTGTGTTTTTAAATTTATTGTATTTTCAGTTGTATTTAAATATAAAAAGAAAAAAAAAGAAAATACATTAAATTTCTTGATAAACATGTGGTCTTTAAAATGTCTCTTTCAAACAGTTAGTTATAATCTAAGAAATTTTTTTATAAAGCAAATATTAATTTTTTACAGGATACTAGAAATAAGACTGAAGAAATAAGACATTTTAAACTAACACTGCTTTCAAAAAATAAAAGAGCTATATATTTTTAGAATTAAATATTTTCAGTAAGTACTAAATAAAATTCTAATACTTAAAAACGGTAACCATCTATTTTATTTTAAAGAAATCAGCACTCATAAAGAAAAGAAAGAAAATGTCAATTTTTTATAAATTTGTTTCTTAAGCTTTTAGTTAATTTCAATAGTAGTTTCATGGAAAATGTCCGGAAGAATTTAGCAATGTCAGGAAGTCGAGTACCCTATTCGTTAAGTTAAAAATGAACCAGTACACGTGCAAATTGGGGTATTTTAAGTTAAATCTGTTTCAATCTGAAAATTATGTGAAATTATAAAAAATATTTTAAATTTTATATATTAGTTAAAAATGGATTATGATACAGGAAGGGCATTCTCATTTAAAATTTTGCTTTACACGTCTTGTAGTATTCAATATTTCTCCGATGATGTGGTGCTGTATGCAGAGGAGGATACAATTTTAGGATATCAGATCATTCAACTTCAAAATAAGATGGTAGTTCCCTGCATTTAGCACCTTCGACTTGTAGAAGCAGTCAGAAATGGATATAATTATAACTTAATATGACGTAAATTGTGGGTAAATTTATAAATATGTTTGCTTTTCATTTCTTTTATTTATAAAATATTAAACTGTTGATAACAAGCAAAGGAAAACCGAATAAAGTGACAACAAAAAAATGTATTCTCTTCAATATTAATTAGTGACCGCTTATTATACTTTAATGTAAGTTTTATTAATCTTAATCAAACTAAGTACTTTGATGCAAAGTTTAAATTGTCTCAACTATAATATTTTTCTGGAAAAAAAGCATCATAATTCTAAAGAATAAAAGAAATTGAAAGTTGTTACAAATGAAAATGAAATTTATAAAAAGGGAATCATTAAATGTCCTGTTAATGGATCGATAGATTCAAATATTTTTTTATTCACCTGTAATTTAACAAGATATCACAGATTCTCAAGTTGTTAATAAGCTGATATCTGAAGGCTTTTGAAATTATTATTTAAATTAAAATTTTCAAGAGATTTATTTCACAAAGTAAATAACCAGTACAGTTTTTGCATCAATTAAACAGATAAATAATTGCTTATAATCAATCAACGTTTTAATCGTTAAAAGCATTTTAAAAAAATTAATTCTAGTCCTAGCAAGGCGTGAATCTACCTAAATAATATTATTCTCCACAAGAAAGAGAGATGCATACTAAAAACTTATTTAAATAGAACTTAGGAATTTAGGAAAAGACTAGCTTCTTCAAAAAGTTTTAGTCCTCCCCAGAATATTGCAGTCGGTTTTTTTTTGCATCTCAAAATTTTAGGAGAGCCACAAGACACAGAACATGCTTAATTTTCTTTCATTCATGCTAACTGGAGAATCCATTCTAAATATAATTGTTTCTTGTTTGCGGCAGGAAACTGCTTCTTAATTTGTTTTTAAAGTGGCTTATGTAATAGCTAAAGTCACGCTATTCCACCATTTTGAAAACTCATTTAATAGGATATTTTCTCTGCTTGAAAGATTTTTACTATTTTTGGGATTATAAATTTTAAGGCAATTTCAGGTTTTTTGGAAACTAGGAAAAAAGGTAGTTTGTTTTTTCTGTCAGGCATGATAACCAGTAGACAGAGCACGTGGAAGGTAGTTTCTTAATCAGAGTAAATAATTTCAATCGTTTTCAAGTGCCTATAGCATTTAGAATTTGGTACAGATCTGACAGAAATTCCATCCTATCATATTAAACTATTCTTAAAATTAATAGATTTTACTCAACCGATAAAAAAATCATCAATGATTTGATTTTATGCCGATTATAAAATTGATTTTTTTTTGCACTACAATAATAATAAATAAATATATAAACTTGAATTATTGGCCAAAACAGTAATATTTTTAGTAAAACTGAAAACTTTTCCTGAAAATTAATGTTTCTTAACATATATCATTTTTTTTGACACCTCATCTTTCATAGGTATCATATATTATAAATTGTGATTGTTCTCCTCATTACTTTAACTGAAAGAATTGATTTCCTTTATTCTTAGTAAGTCTATTAGTTACTAGTAAAAGTGGGGTAAAATATACAGCAAATTTTGAATTGAATAATCCTGTTATTAATGCTTAAAAAGTTTCCAGAAATAAATCTCATATTAATTACAATTACAAAACAATTTTTGTGTATCAAAATGGCCATTTCACGGAGTTAATAAAGTACTTTAGTAAATAACTTTCTAGATAAGTGTTTTTTTACATTGATTTCTTGAAAAATATGTAATTATAAATGCAAATATTAAGTAGAAGCATTTAAGAAGCATAGATATTTTGCTCATAAAGTTATTAATTAGTAAAATGCCACTAATGAGAGAGAGAGAAAAAAATTAAAAAAGTAACTAAAAACTGAAAATAAAAATTTAACCTTAAAATGAAAAAAGAATATTATTTTTAATTTACTTTACATGTAATTTTGATTATCAATTTTGTGTTTTAGACTCATTTACTTTTGCTAAATCTATTAAGGATAAAGTTAAGTTCTTCAGGTTCAGCAATTATTTAGGAACGGAAACAGTGCAATTTATTTATATTATGCAATATTATTATATTATACATACATTAATTATTACATTATGCACTTTATACAAATAATTACTAATTATATATATATATATATATATATATATATATATATATATATATATATGTGTGTGTGTGTGTGTGTGTGTGTGTATGTATAAGTTGTCAGTAATACACTGAGATTTTACTATTTCAATCTAAAACATGAATAATTCATGTTAAATCTAAATACCAAATTTGAGCAAAATGAAAAATTGAATATTCATTATATTTTCTTATACATATTTATTAGATTTAATAATAATGTTTCAGTCCTTTTTTGAAAAAAGGCATTAGATTATACGGAAGAATATTTAGGTTAACACTTAAGTGATTTGATAGCTTTATCACAGTTATTCAAATAAATTCAATGTATTAACGATCAAAAGTAAGGTGTGATAGCTTAATAACTCAAAATAACTAATTTTGAATGCATCAAAATGAACTGCAGCAAACATGTTTTGGCTGATAAATGTAGGGCACTTATTAAATAAATAGAAAAAAAAAAAAGAAATAACTATAGAGAGAAAATGTTTTACTTCTAACTATATCGAAAATAAAATATTTCTATTGTGTCATAAGCATTTTTATTAGATTTTTATTTAGTTACTTAGAATTTTCGCTGCACATTCGATTTCTCTTTATAAATCTAATTAAAATTCAGCAAATTTATCAAGTATGAATTAAAAAAATTTTATTCCTTTGATCATTTGTTCTTAAAAATTTTACATTTAGAGATTAAATTGTTCTATAGAAAAAAAACTAACTCTCATAATGAATCAAAAGTTTCAAAACATCCATACACACAATATGTATGAAAATTTAATAAAATTATCTTATTTTTAAATTATATTTATATTGAAATATTTAAGTGAAATATTTATTTTTGAAATAACATTCAACTAAATAATCAATTTGTATGAAATATCAGTAATAAATTACATTAAATTAGTAGCCAAAAATATTTTTTTTACTATATGAATTCGTTTAATTATTTTAAAAGAAATAAAGTCACAAATTGAAACATAACTTTATAATAAATATAAACATTTCTATAAAAAAATTAACATAAGAAAATGCTGAGAGTTTCTAGTTAAATGTCAAGTATTAAAGGTTTTAAATCCACTCCATCATAAAACAATTTATTATTTAACCTTGATTACCTTAAATATAATGAAATCTCATTATCATTCTATCTATTTTTTAAAAAATAAATTATTTTGTCTTACGTGCAGATTTCTTTTTACTTACTGTAATATTTGAAATATATACATTTACATAATTTGTGTTGAATTTCATCAAAAAATTGATATCTTTTAAAGAAAATGTAACTAAATAAAAATATTTATAAGTTTTTCTGAGTTTTATGTCTAGAAAATGCAGAAATTTAATATAATTACTTCCGTTACGCCACTATTATAACTCAGAGGTGAAATAAATAAAAAATATAACTATTTTGTAAGTACATTTTTTATCACACAAGTCATAAACATTTTGAAATTCATTTTTTATAGATAATTTAACTGAAGAATGTAATAAACGCTTAGAATATGCTTTTATTAAATACATAAGTATTTTATGATTTTTCTATTAACGTAAAGCCCTTATATTTCAATTCAATTAATAAATAGTATAAAAATTCATGAAAAACCTCATACATTTTGTATTTGTGCTTCAAAATAAAGTTAAAAAATATTTATAATCTTTAAATATAATATATTATCAGCTGATTTTCATAATACTTGGATTTAATACTATGCAGTCGTCTTAAGAACATTAAAATTAATCTTTATTGAAAAAGAAAATATATGGTTGCATATTTTTGTAAGGAATATTAAAGTATGAAACTCTTAAAAACTTGAGACAAAAACCCTTTCATTAAATCGTTTCATATACAATTCAAAAGGGTTTTATATCAAAAATAAAATAGCTATCATGATTTATAATCACTAATTTAATAGTTTTGTTATTCTTATTAGTAATTAAAAATTTTTTAAGACATTTTAAATTAAGCATTTTAGTCCAACACTCAAAAAATAAGCAAAACAGGAATAAAAAGCCAATAAATAACTAATATATATTAGACAATTAGTTCTTAAATACTTTTAGAAAAAATTTCTAAAAATCAAAAAATTTAAACATGAAAATCAAATTATAATATATTTGCATGAATAAATTATCAATTAGTAAAGACACATGACAAATTGAGGGATTGACATTTATTTCTCTGTCATACTAAATTAAAACGTAATATTACAGCCCAAATACTATCCAAATTTCACTCTGAAATTTCAACAGTATTTAATCTAAATATTTCATCTTATACTTGTTTGATAGACATAATGAAATAAAAACAATCTTTTATGAAAGTATAAACTGCATATGTGTAATTTTCTTGGCTTTCAAACATGGAAGATTTTCGCTAATACTGACAGATTATCACATCTGTCAAAGTTCTCAACATCAAGAAAAATTTTAAAAAACTATTAGCAGTTCCTATTAATGCTTCGATGGCTGATTCTGACGGAGATAGCTGGATAATTCAATCACAGTTGCGACTTTTTCATCCAAAATATCATTTTTCACAGTTATCTAAAAGAGTTTCAGCAGACTCAAAGCCATCTTTATTTCACGATAAAGTTTCTGAAAGGAAGAAAAGTGAAAAGGAAAATAATTCTATGTTGTCTTTGAAGTGTCAGATCTTAATGAGAAAATAAAAGGGCATCAAGTTTTATCACTTTGTTACTTCATTTGAAATAAATAAACTATTTTCAATAAACTATTCTGCAAAATGTGATAATGCAAAAGTAATTGGTATGCAAATATAAAAGAAGAAAAAAAGATAAAATAAGATAATGAGAATAAATAACAATTATATTAAATTTATTGCATGTTTGTAACATACATGAGGATAAGTAAAGCTTAATAAACAATTTTTTGTTTCTTAAGCTAATTATTATATTCTTACTCTAATTATTATGTTATTTTTATTATTTCTAAGCAAATTATGAAATTATTTTTCAACATTATCGAATTCATGTATTCTTGTAGAATATCTTCTTTTTAAATTCGAGATATAATCATTGAAAACATTATTGGTAAATGTTATGGAAACATTTTGTAAAATTGTTTTTAATCATATAAAGAAACTATATTAATTGGTTAGGAAATTTTATGTAAAGGCATTTTTTCATCAGTGGATAATTTCACGATGCAACTGAATATTTAATATTTTTAGCATGTTAGCATATTTATCATTTTAATTCATGAATTTTTTTTGAATTTTAGCTTGAATGAAATCGTTATTTAAATACATAATTTAGAAATATATTTTCTAATATATTTTCAATCATTTCAAATATACGTGCACACATCATTTCTTTAAATTACATGTTTTAATTTTTATTTCTACATAATTTTCTGATTAAAGTGCATTTATACATTTTTTTTGCCAAAATAATAAATGTGCTTTAAAAATATATTTTTGTAATGGCTTTCATATTAATTTGAACTATTTTTCATAAATTTGATTAATCCTACGCTAATATCATCAAAGCATGAATCAAATATGCAAAGTATGAACACAAAATTTAATAACAATCTATATTGATTAAATACTTTTGAGTTAATTATCATTCACACTGAAATTATTAACTTGTAAGATTTTATGTGAGGATGATAATGTTTAAAGATTGCAAGAATTCTCAAAATAATTCAATACCAGAATGTTTTTCTTCCTTATTTTTAAAATATTAAATTAAAAATAATTTGCTTTCCTTTATTACTTTTCCTCATTGAAAAATTCAATAAATTTCAAGCGTGAAATTTAATTTAAGTGTAAGAATGATTTCTTTATAAATAAATAAATACATATATAATATTTTTTATAAATACAAGGATAGTCTTAATGTCTGAATAAATTGGATCGACAAAATGCATGCTCAAAAAACCTTTAAGTAGAATGTGATCCTTAATTTTTCAAAATTAACATCTTTTTAACTTTATGAAATTATATAAAATAATCCACAGTCTATCTCGAATTTTCTTAGATTAGTTACATTTTTTGCTATAGATGACAATGCAAGTGTGCAAGAGCTTCTAAAAAATCATCGGCTTCGTGCTTTTTAATGTGTTTACATTTAACATAACCATCCGCTGAATAATGTTATGTGCTAAAGATAAGCTGTAACATTATTACTAATTGTCAATTGAAAAGATAGGAAACAACTGAATATCATAAATCATAAAAGTGTTTTCTTGCCCATCAATTTTGCTTTAGCTAACATTTTCGTATATAATAAATTCTGGGTAAATCAACTTTTTTACAACAAAAGAAATTTCAATTTCATTGTTGAAATTTGACAATTTTTATCGGGGAAGTTAGCATAGTTGATAATAAGTTTCATTGCGATACTCTCAGACTTTCATACTTCTAAGCATATTATCATGCAACAGCAAGCTTTGTTTCCTCAAATTTATCTCTACAAATTCTGCACCTTCTATAAGTTGAAATTACCCCTAAATAGAATCATCCTTTAAGGACTTCAAAAATTAGAGGTTAATGTCCTTTATTTGACAAACATTTCAAAGAAGATCTTAAATGCTTTGTTATCTATCATATTCATTTTAAAAAAGTGTTGATTCTAGGGGTTAAATTTAGTAATGAACAATTGTCAATAAATTGAATTCAGCTCTTAATTAATTACTCTGACGCCAAACTGGTCAAATTTTGGATAAATTGCTTATAAATAAATAAAAATAATCTGATAATATGCATCAAAACATTTTCAAATAATAGGTAGCTTTATTTGAAAGAATAAATGAATCACGATTTAAGGGCATCAGTGTATAACAAGATGTCTAAAAATATGTTATGACAAATTCTCAAGCAATGACCCATTTATTGAAATAAAATCCAAGAATTATGAAATATTTAAATATTTGGATACTTTTCTGATATAAAACTTTTATTCTAACTAAACGTAAACAGATCATAAAGTCAGATAATGCATGTGTTTTTAAAAAAATATATTTATTTGTTGACACGCCTAGTTTTCTGTTAGAAGTTGCTGAGAGACATAATTTTTAAACGTTCGCTTAAAAACTAAGTGTTCTGCATATAAAAACAGGTTATTTTGGTTTATATATAGTTTAAGGAAGTTAACTGAAACAGTATAAAAAAATTATTGGTTCCAGTTATTTTTAATGTAAAATGTACAAAAATTTTAAAAATACATATATTGAGACATATAGATAAGAACATATTGAAAATACATAGATAATAATAAATTTAGAATTAAACCAAAGTAGCGAGACTTTTTATTCAGTTAAGCAGAACATTTTAATTATTATATAAATTAAATAAAAAAAAGCATTTTATTTAAAAACTAAACATTTTTTAAGACTCGAAAATAATGAATTATTTCAATCATTCATTCATTTCCCATGGCAACAGAATAAATATTTCTAATCCATTTATAATTCAAAATATTGTAATTTCTTTTTAAAAAATAATAGCCGATTTGCTTTATTGTACATACTTTATTTTCAGCGTTAGATGGCATCATTATAAGGTCATTTTAATATTCTGAAAAAAGACTCATTGCCAAATGCTAAAATTAGAATTTCGTTGTAACGCCTGGATTTGAATTTTTTCTTTACGCTGAATAAAATATAATCGTTGCTCACACAATTAAATTCTTACGGCAGTCATAAATTAAATTAAGGTCTTAAATATGTTTTTATTAAAATAAGTTATGAATAATTCAGAGGCTTCTACTCAATGTCAAAATTGTATATTTGACATAAAATATTCATAAATATTCATATTTTTATATTCATTGACTTACAAAGATTCTTAAGTATTTGCTACAATATGAAGGTAAGAATTTGCAAAAATGTAAAGAATAAATATTTTTATATTTGCAGAATTTTTTAAAAAAATTATATTTTCTTCTTGTTTTGATCTTCAAAATATTTTTTTTAAAAAAGTCAATATATATTAGTATTGCCAGTGGTTTTGAATTTTGTGTAATACCAAAAACATCGGTTTTCTCAAGGAATAGCTTTTAATGAACACAGCTTTCAGGTAAAAAAACGTATAATTCTCAAGTGATCCCATTTTAATATTGTTTTTAAGGGATATATTTTATTATTTTATAAAGGTAATAATTTGCTTGAAGAAATGAATCTTAGCTTTGAGGAATATTCGACAAATTAGAGTAAACATCAAATCAGCCAGTTAAAATCAAATAGTTGGTTTAAATTAATACTCTATACAACAGAAAATAAATAAAACTAATTGTAAGCAGCCTTTATGCAACTTGAAGTTGAATAATATATTGTCAGATTGTTTTGTTTATCATCACCCATCTTCTAGAAAATAATTTTAATTTTTATTGAACCAAATTTTACTTAACATTTTTTGGGTGGGTTTACTTTCTGTAGTTTTAGCATCCAATATCATCCCTTTTAACAATTATCTCAAATAATTGCACCTTAATCGTACAGAATTTCTGGCGAAATAATTTGAATTATATATCAGACAGAAAAAGATCGGCTGTAAGAGAGAGATTGTGACCGTCACACAGAACCAAATAGTAGAGAGTTTTCACATTTAGAAAATAGAGTATTACTATATAACTTTAATGTGTAAAATGGAAATACTTTGATACAGAAGAAACGTTTATATAAAGCAAGCAGAATTTTCTTCAAAAAGAAATTATGTAAACCTTTTACATCAAATTATGCAAAAATAACTTAATTTTCAAAAAGTCAAAAGTATATTAAAATCATTTTTGGCACACAGATATGTATGTTATAATTAGGTGCGTTGAGTTTTACGAAAATATATGTAATATTTTCATAAAACTCAGCTAACCTAATTGGAAACTGTCTCAATTTTGTAAGTATTGGTTTTTATAAGAATATTTGTTTTTAATTCTGGGAGATTTCAACCGGTAGAATTATTCCTACGTGTGATTTGGTACTTTAACTAAAAGTATCATTTTCAGTAGTGGTAACAATAATAAATTTTAACAAAAAATAAATAAATAAATAAATAAATAAATATAACGGAAAAACCTGCTATAAACAACGTTCAAATCAAAAATCACGAAGAAAAATAATATCATTAAAATATTATTCTCGACATCAAATGAAGGTGAGGTAGAAAGAGACGTATCTTGTCAATTTTTATAGAGTTTTATTCCCATTCCAAGTTTATACAAGGTTGTATACCAAATCTCAACTATTAAAGTAAGGTCAAAGTGGTGGGTTTTTTACACATATCATTCTCCTCTGACCACGAGGTAGTAACTTTTATCCTAACACAATCTCAAGCTCATCGTATTAACTAACGGCAACAGAAACTCGTTTTAAATAGATCTTAACCACAATTTCCCACTTCTAATGTGCTGTAGGAAAAAAAATACCAACTCAAATATTGATCGCATCACTTGACCAGAATTAAAATTATTTATAAAAATGAATCACAGAGGAAAAGTGCAAGACAGGGCTGATAATACTGAATAAGTGTACTTTCTTTTAAAAGAGAAGTGTGTTCAGACAAATACAATTGGCGACACTATTCTGACTCAAACGCGTCTCTCTTTCTCGTTTTGTATGTAAAATCATCATTTTTCAACATATATGATTCATGATCATTATATATCATAAGACATTTTAATTCATTTATATAGTGAAAAAGCTGATTTTTAAGTTATATTGTTATAAGGAATATCATATATGTGAAGTTTATTCAAATATTTGTGTATATGTACTAATTCCATCACATATCGCTAAATAGGTTGCCATAATATTAATGCCTGTAAGTTCAATTCCTTTGTTTCGCAAAATTTTGAGTTATAGAAAACATAAAGTTTGCGTTTTCGGAAAAATTGGGGATGCATCGAATTCCCTGAAATTCATTGTGATATGCCAATACTGATTTAAGAAAAAAATTGCACTATGTTTATATATAAGTGCCATTGGTTTCATACCATTGTCTGTAACATTGAACATAAGGAATTTTCATTATTTGATGAATCTTTCTTCACACATACACACAATAATCCTTAAACTTATTCACTAATAACAATATTATATTTTAGAAGCAAAAGAAGATGTATTTAGGAAAAGATTTACAAAGATATGAAACTATAATGTGATAATATGTGATTTTACTCGTTTTAAATATATATATATTCATTCCTAAATTCTTATTTCCTATTGTTTTATTACACAGTATTTAGTAATTTTAAAATTTTCAAAAATAGATATGAATGCCGTTAAAAATAGCTTAAAATTTATGTTATGGATGGTCATATGAAATTTTAGCAGATTATTTAAAATGTGTGATTTTAATTTACATATAAATAATAAATTTAAATAGACTTAGATTGATGTAAACTAAATAGTTAGAAATAAATTAAAATGTTTAAATTTTTCATCCAAGAAAACTTATGAAAGGAATAAATTTACTTTTATCATGTAACCATTAATTATAATTCAAAATTATGTAATATTTTCAAACAAAAAATAATGATAAAGGAATCTGAAGTCATTTATTTGCTCTAAGCATAGAATACTAATGTTATAACAAAGTTAGTTATTCTGATTAGTTTTAATTCTCGAATTAAAACTAATCAGAATTTAATTCGAGAATAAAATAAATGCAATTTCAGAAACATTTAAGCTCTAATAAAATAAAAACATTTCTTATTTAAGTATGGAAACATTTTGTTAAAAAGTAGAAAATTTTATTAGTCTAGCATGTTGATCAGATATTTTATTACATTTTGCTTATTTGTGTTTGTGGAACATTTTCATCCAAACATGTTACATTTCATTTCCCAAATAAAAACTTAAACAGTGTGTGTAGATAAAAGAGCTTATAAATTTAAAATGTATTAATTTAACATAAAGAAATAACTCCATAAAGTTGTTTCATATTTAATGATGTTAAACACTTTTCAATAAAAAAAAACTAAAACTACTAACGTAGTAAGAAAATTAACATGAATGAGAAAAATTTAAATATCGCATTTTATTTTATTTTATTTTAACTTTTAGCTGTTTACTTTGATTTTCAGCTCATTAAATATTATAAACCGGAAGAAAGATTTAAGAAATAAGTTTTCTTAATAATTTTGTTAGTTTTCTTACTGATATAAAGAATTCCACCTGGAATATCATGGAACTAGTCTCATTTCCAATTTTAAATTTATTTGCTAAATGTTTAAATGTAAATTCCTCACACTTAGTAAAATTTACTCTGTTTATAAAAACCACATAATTTCTTTCAACTTGTTTGTATTAATAAATAAGATGTTCTTAATATATAAATATAAGAACTATATAAATATATATTTTGAAACAATTGTAAGACATTTTTTGACAGAAAAATTTTCACATAGTCAGATTTTTGATTGTATATGTTTTAAAACGAATGATGACATTTTTTTTTTTAAATTGCTCAAAGGTGACCGCCAATAGAAAAAAAAAATAATAACATTTCTTCCTCAATTAACTTCTTTGAAAAACATGTTTTTTTAGCTATTTTCATTTTAAATATTTTTTTAAAATTTTATTGCAAATTTTGTTGTAGATTTTCAGTGAACTATATTATTACAGTTTCAAAATATTTCATTTATTCGTAACGTGTTATTTGATCATTCATTTGCTGCTTACTGAATCCAAAAGCAGAATGTGTGTTCAGAGAAACATTACATTTATAATTATATATAAAATTAATGCTATATAAAATCAATTAAAATATCTTAGAACATTTCTTAAAGAAAAAGCACTATAATGGCTCTTATGGATCAAATTTGCAAAAATTGATTTTGCTTTTTCAAAGAACTACTTAATCTTATTTCGGTTTTTTGAAAATAATTTAACATGACTTGAATGTAAATTATTAATAATTTTTGAGAAGAATAATACTTTTTATTCCTCGCTTAATTAATGTGAACTACTCCAACTTAAACTTTTAAAATTAATAGTGAAATACTACAAATCGAATTATTTAAAATATGATAATTCAACAATATATTATGATAACTCTACAAGTATATGTATTGGTTTCATAGTTTGAAATTCGTGGAAATGAATTTGGACTAAACAATGAATACTTCGAGTTTTAGGCAATTAATCATTGTGGTTGATACTGCAAAATCTCTTCGCAATAAAATTTAAAAAATAATTTTAATAACAAAGCCACTGATTATATATGACAGAAGTGAAAAGAGAATGGTCACTGATAAGTATGAAGGCCTCTTTAAAAACTTTTGCTCATATTTCAAGTAAATAAATATATATTAAGACTATTGTTAAATCGGTAGAAAATAACCTAAGTAAAAACTTTGCATAAAGTTCATAGCATTTTTTCATCGAACTCCTTAACTTATTTTAAAATAGAAAGTTATTTACATGGAGGAAAATGGAAATATTTTGTTCAAAAGTTACTCCGTTTGTCCAGTACTAGTTACATACACTATAAAATGTATCCTAATTGAAATCTTATTTACTACAAACCATCTTTTTATCATAGAGTAAAAGCTAAACTTTGTGATGTATTCCTTGAAGAAATTAAGCAATTGTGAAATTTCTTGAAGAAATTAAGCAGATCTGTATATTGACAATGAAACAAAATTTCTTATAAAAAATGATTCATCGTTGTTTTTTCAAATGATTAAAAGTGAAAACAAACACATGTTTCAGAAAACCTATTACATCCATCATTATTTAATTTTAAAAATGTTCTCTCAATTATTCATTGCCTCCTTTTAATGAACTATTAAGCCCAATTAAATTATTTTTTTTCTTTTTAATGGTACAGCAATTTTCCGCAGATCTCAATAACATTAAAAAAGTAAATTGATATTTCAAGGAAAAAGTTTATTTAACTAATAATGTTTATGATAAAAAAGAGCTTTTATAGTTCGTTAATCAAAAATATAGAATTTATATTTTCTTAATATATTTTACAGAAACAAAACGATTAAAAAATATCTTGGCAAATGTCACTTAATAATGGACTAAGTAGTAAGATAACGTTATTTGGAATGGAGTGTTCTGGTTCTGGGTCTCAGCAACTGGTGAACAACGCAAGATGAGTGTTGCTCTTCTAATTTCTTCTTGCACATCTTTTGGGCAAAACAGTTTGGGGATTTTTCAGGTTCTTTCTGTAGTTAAAAGTAATTTTAATAATTTCTGCTGATATGATTGCTATAAAACTAAAAATATGATGAGCTATTTTATGTGAGGAAAATACTTACTCCAGGATTGTTTAATTTTCTCCGTTTGGAATGGCTTGTTTGCCAAGATTCATTTTGGCAAACAAGAGTATCTGGTTCTCGTAAAGTAAGTGTATCGTTAAAACTATAATGCACAACTGCTCCGTCTCTAGGACAATTCCAACAAGTTTTTTCTTCTGAGACATTGTAAATTATGGGGCCAGGCAAAGCCGGAACATGGTCACATCTATTAAGGATTAAAAGCTATGAAAATGATTTAAATAGCTTTTACTCATTGACTAAAATTGATTTAATAATATTATGGATAAAACGAAATGAAAACTTCAATTAGATTATTTTACCATTAATATATTCGTATTCTCCTTATTTATTTAAAAATGATTTATTAAATGAAATTTAAATACTTCTAGGTTATCAATAGAAAAAAAACGAAAGTATGTATAATTTCACTTACAAACATTGAGGAAGAATTCCTCCTAAATATTAAGAGCTGAATACATTCTGCGATATACGTACTCGTTATCCTTGCAAAATTGGGGGTGTATGGCTATTTTTATGACGCTTAAAATTCAATTATTTTTGTCTATGTATTTATTTTCATAATGTCAAAAAAAGTTATAATAATTTAATTTCTGTTTCACAAGAAATTTCACAATTGTTCAACTCATTTGGCTCTGAAAATCATGAGTTCAAGAAATAATTAATATTATTTGAAGAACAGTTTATACATTTTATTTCTCCAGAAAAGTCTTAATAACGCAAATTAAATGTTTCAAGGTTTTTAATTGTTATAAAATTTATTAAAAGGGTGCTTATTTTAAATCACTGATCAAACGAAATTTTTAAGACCAAACGAAACGTGAATCATTCTGAAACTAAATGCAGTTAAATAAGTTTCTATTTAAACAATTATTTGTATAAACAAATTTTTTCGCAAATTAAACAATTAAAAGGAATCTTTTTGAGGAAAAATGGAAAAAAAAAACATCTGTTTCAGAAGGTAACGCTAGGCGTAATGTAATTTTGACTCATGAGTCTAGGAGACTGCTGAGAACGTTACATTTTTCCTCCGAGTTTTGAGAAGTAGCTCGCTTTAGCTAATTAGTTTGTTTCTTTATATGCCGCATAGGGTTAGAATAATTCCATTAAGGTCTTAGAAGCGGAAGCGTTGCCCAAGTTCATAGATTTTTGTGATTTTTTTTTAATAGGGTTTTTACTTATGAAATATTCTTTACTCTTCAGAAGTATCTTTAAATGCTTTTTCTAATTTTTGTTTCAAAATATGATGATGATTATATAAAAATTAGATTTTAGAAGATTATAGAGTTTATATATATCACAAATTTATTAAATTTAGTCTAAATTAAAATAACCGATTATGTTCCTTTTTAAATGCAATTTATCTAATATAATGCTAAATTTACGAATATTTCACAATTTTATCTATATACTGACCAAAAATAAATCGATAAAATGAAATTAATTGCTGGCATGTAATCTCAAGTGTTAGCCAATTTCTATTACCTTTTCAATACTTTGATCAACCATTTAACCTTTTCCATATAATGCTCATTCATAATGAAACACTGTAGAAAACTTCTATCTACGATGAAATTTACATCTATGCTAATAATGGACAATTTTAACTATTTGTTTAATAAAGTGTTTCTTAAAAATTCGGCTTTGCGTTGAAACATACCAAACTGAACCGAAGACTGTTTTGTTAGTTAGGTTATAAATAATTTATTATAGTAAATTATTTTAAATTCATTAATTTATGATCTAATTGAGAAGCAGTCTGCAGTTGAGAAGAAGATATTATGATTCTAAGGCCGCTGTGACTTGCGAGATAGAAGAGACCGTTTTTGAAAATTAATTCACCATTCATTTTATTTATCTTAACGCACGACATTAATAACTAATGTATAATTATATATTGCAATGATTTCATCGAATATACTATCTCTCTGATTTGAATTTCTTAGCAACTCTCAAATTAAAGCATTGATAAAAGTAATTTAGAAGTATTTCAAATAGAAATTGAGCAACAAATAAATCAATAGAACATTTTCATTAAAATATAATTAAATACATTGTTATTTGACTATTTTTCAACATGTAGGCTGAACAATTTCCAAAAAGTGATCCATTGTAATGTTTTTATTTTCATTTATATTGTTAAGACACCTCAAACAATCTTTATGACTAAATGTTTGATCTAGACTACTTGAAATCCAGGGTTTAGAGAATTTTATGTTATTGTATGTCTTACACTTAAAACATTTTTATATTTAGACATATTTTACAAAGAGATTTCAAAAAATATTCCATTCACACTCGAATATTCTGCATTACAAAAGATTCTCCTGCTAACTATATGTTTTTTATTTTCACGCATCGAGAATGTTTCAGTCATAACTTTTTTGGAGGGTTTTTTATGGACTTGTGCTATCGAATCAATAACGGATGAGATGAAAAACCCCCCAAAATAAATTTAAAAAATGTTCCAGACAAATATTACATCGGGAAGTGAACAAAGAACATTTCTGTTGTCTAGTGATTTGTTTAGGTGCAAAATGTACTTTATACACAACTTAGGCAATGAATTTTTAAAAATGTATCCAGTTTCACAGACACTAGTTATTCAGACATAAGATTAAGAATATAGAAACGAATTAAGATATATTGAGTTTCTCAAATTACATTTTCTCAAATATGTGTCGAAAAATGGAAATTTATTCGTTATATACTTCAAAAAAGGGAAATAAATAATTTCAGTAGAGGTTCGATTTAAATTATTGAACATATTTAGCCAGAAAAAATATAGCATTCAAAATATAGCATGAAATATAACATTTAAGTTTTAATTGCATTATCAACTTAATAATGGTGATATAAATTAAAAGATAAAATTTTCCACAACCATTTTTAAGAGTAAATTCTTCGGCAAATTCTAAGAATGAAACTCCTTCAGATTTATTGAAAGTCATTCTAACTAGAACTGTATATTAATGCTTACCATAGTTATCCTTTTTCATGTTGGAATCAAAAATAAAATTTATATCAAGTAAAATAGCATAATGTTTGCAGCAAGTGAAAAACCATCCACAAGTTTGTCAATGATTTTATTTTCATAAAATGCATGAAAAGCATTTATGACCGAAGTGTAACTTGATTTTCAAAATATTTGAGAATAACTATTTCATAAATTCTGCTATCCTTTTTACTATTTGTATACATTTACTGTGTTTTTATCATAAACTCTGACGTTTTCATTGCTCAGGAAAAGAACTTTAAAAAGTTTGAGTTATTAAAAACCTGTGATTTTGTGGAAAACAAATTAGTTTCTTACAGACAAAAATTAAATTCCTAGTTACTAATTTAATATGTAATTCCCATTCATTTGAGACGTCTTTTATTAAAAAAATAAATATGTTCTGGATATTTAAATTTACATTAAAAGTTATAACCGTTCATTTGTAGAAAATAATATGTTAAAATTGTCAACTTAATTATATCACTTGATAAAGTTTTATCGACCCTAAAATGAACATGTTAGAAATTGATGGTATATATAAGAACGTAAAAACCATTATTTATAGGATGATCAAAGTACACTGTACTTAAGTATGAAATTCCAGCGGCTTATCTGCTTAGCTAATCGAAGAAAAATTTAAAACATGGCTATTTGAAAATGAAATGAAACTTGTGATAATTTTAAACAACATTGATCTCAAAATTGTGTATACAGCGATAAAAATTTGAAACTTTTGAAACTAGTTTTCTTGCTAGTTTAATAGGTGTACTGGAAACTCAAAAATGCTGTAGAAATCATAAACTTGTAGCAAAAATTAAGGGATTAAAGATTTTGAAAAGAAAAGCATCATGAAGATCTTATGACAGCACACATCGTGTGAAAGCTTTGACTCATTTCACACAATTCAAAAGATTAGACTGCAGAAATGTCAATCATTCAACACCACATATAAAGTATTGCGGAAAAATCTTAAAAATGTAATAAGGTTGAATGATTTTCAGTCATTTATTCGAATGTACTTAGAAGATTACTCTTAGAATGAAATAATAACGTGAATTGGTAAAACATTTTATATGAAAAAGAAAACTACTGCTGAAACAGTGTAAATATATCGGTGAAGTCTGAGCTTCGACAAAGCTTATACTCCATGGGAAACATACATAATTTAAATAGAGTATTGGGAGAAACTAGATACACTTGCAATTGAACAACTTCTCCAGTTAAAGTAGTTGCAGAAACTCATAATACGATTGCTGCATATGTAAAATATATTGTAAGAAGTGTTATTCCCGTTTTGATTTCCAAAACCAATATTCGCAGACTTCTGCATCCTGTTCTGTGATGGTTTTTTATTGGATTCAGTGCTCCAAATGCTGAAGTCTGAATGTGAGCAACTGCGGATGGATTTTACAGATTCTTCTTCAATCGATATGATAGATTACAGATAGCCACTTTGCATATTGTAAATGGATTATATATACTTCTCTTTAACTCGAAACGTAATGCGAAGACAAGTTTACTAATTGAAAAAACTCTTCACCATATCGTATCATTGCATTTACATGAAGCAAAAAAGAGAATGTAATGTAGTGTCTGCTACACATTTGTGCTTGTACCGCACTTATTCGAAGAGGTCACTACCACAATTGTAAATTATTTGTGCTTGGTATAGATTAATATTGCATGATTATGTTTTTTTCAAGATATGCATTAGATATCTCATTAGTGACATTCTATAGATGCAGAGAGGGAATCCTCCTCACGCCATTCAATCCAGCTCATATTTCCCATAATTTTGCAATTTCGTGGCTACCACTATCCCTCAGCATTTCTCTTTGGAATTCTGATTTTTGGGTTATTAGAAATTTACGGTGTATATGCCTAATCTATAATACATATTAAAACTTACAATTTTGAAGTTTAGAACATTAAAAAAGTCACACAGCAAGAAGTTCTGCAAATTCTTTCTTTTAGACTACATTCAATATTGTTGTCCACAATTTCCTGCATCTAAAGCGTTGTCGCCTGAAAGAAGGACGTGTGTTTACACAAAATGATATTTTCCTTAGATACCTCACCCGACAGAAGACGGAACACTGACACAGACATAGAAGATCACATGGAATTAGTGGTTCAACTCAATAAGTTTTTATTAAAAAATAAAATATAAATTAAATAAAATATCTCATTAAAAATATATTATTTTTTTAACTATAAATCTGTAAATTTATTGTTAAAACTTTGTGTAATGTTTAAAAAGATAAAACATTTATAAATCATAAAAGCAGTAAAACGTGCTTATGTTAAAGAATTAATACATTTGTAGAAAACAACAAGAACAATAATTTTCACAAATCAAATTATCGTATTTTGTGCTAGAAATTTTAATTTTATTATCCCTGGATATTAAATATGAAACACAAAAGCTTTTGAATTTTGTACTTTTTGAAGGGAATTGAATTTCTTTTAGTTCACTTAAATTGACGTTATTGATTTTTTGACAAATTGTTTTTTTTATAAAGCATATTTGCATAGGTTTTGTCATCGCAAGTAGCTTCATAAGGGAGAGAATTCTTGGTATTTATTGAATTTTCTTTTATTTGCATATTGCTTTAAGGGATTTTTTTAACATTTGAACATCTCTGGTATTTATTTCTCTTTGATTTTCAATGAGGAGAAAAAAAGTATCGAATACATTTTTTTCAGTTCTAGAATATGATACAGAAATTCCATTTACTGTATCTATAAAACTTTTGGTGTTGCATTATTAAACTTAATAATTTCTGATTTTTCTAAATAATCTGACTATCAAAATATTGAGTATTTTTTATTTCAAAGTGTTTGTGATTTTTGCAGCAAAAAATGTGTTTTACTTTAATTTAGATTCTTGGTTATTTTCATCTCTCTGCTCCTATTAACTACATCAATCATGAGAACTGCATATATCTTCAGAAATATATAATAAATTTTACTTTTACTTAAAAAAATCTAAGATACTAAAAATATTTTAATATATTAAGCAATGTATTTTAATACCAAAATCTATTTTAATTTTGTAAGGAATGGATTTTTAATAATCACAATAAATCAAAACGGGACTATAGAACTTGAGGAACACTGAGCATTAGGAATACTTTTATGATTATGTGTAAAATATTTCTTAATTTTATCACATCTTGAAACAGTCCATTCTTATTTAACTTATTCTTTATTTAAATAAACATTATTGACAGTCACAGAAAATTTTAGTGAACAAAATTGTTTATTTCAGTGAATTCCTTAGATTATTTTTTTTTATTTTTCCTATGTTGTGTTGTTTACCCAGCATTCTTTCTTTAGCTAGGTTATAGTTGGGTTTTGGTAATTGACCTGCCACTCAAAAAGTATCATTTCTTTTGAAGGACATTGCGGCCATGATGAATTTAATGCTCCGCTGCCGACATTAGTAAACACGACGGAAATTCAATTAAGTTGGGATTCAAACTCACTACCTTCCGAAAATCAAAAGGACATCCTAACCAAAAATGGCCCCACGCCCTTCCTTAAATGAGAAAGAAAATAAGTAATTTTAATCCGCCAAAATTAAGAAAATTTACAAACTCTCGGGAATTACATAATCCGCATTATGATGCAATGTACTGTTATATTTTTTATGCATTTCACAAAAATTAACTTATGACAAAAATTAACAAATTAACATTATTATTCGTAATGCATTTAAGTTTTCTACTTGATTACATTAAATTATTTAGAAAAAGAATACTTCAAGTTAACTCAAAAATAATCTAGCAATCTAGTTAACTAAAAATTAAAATAAATTAAAATTACTGTAAATTTGAAAAAATTTTAAACTCCGCAATATTTTACACAGTATTGAATATCCTATGCTTAAGAAAAACTTTAAAAAAAGGCACTATGCTTCCAAAATATAAAATTTTTTTAATTCGGTTTAAATGCTAAATAACAGAAAAAATAAGTATAAGAATGCGCCTTTAAAATATGCTGTATGATTTATTTATTAGGATACAAAATATATTAAGTGCCTAATTCATAAAAGTAGTATTATAAATGCAGTCTAAATATAATTATACCTCAGATCTATATACTAATTGCAAAAGTTTATTGAGGAATAGTAATCGAGGCAATTCCATATTCGGTTAAATGAATTTCGTAAATAATCAATTAATTACACATATGGCGTAAAATGCACAAAGGCATCTATGAAACAATGATTTGAAATTATTTCTTGTTAAAACATAGTTTTATAATCACATTTTGTAAATTAGATTTAAATGCTACTTAAAAGATACATTTAATGATCATTATTTTTCAATCTATTAATTCTCAAATAAATAACTGAACACGAAATCGAAAATCTTCACATTATGGTATGAAATTAATATTATTGGTTGCAACCAATAGCTAAAAAGCTAATCATTAAAATATTCTTTACAGATTTTTTAATTAAAGTATTTTTTCAATGTTTTTTATAATTTTCAGTAAGTTAGATTATTTTATTTTTACTTGAATTAGAAACATAATTAAATTTTTAATTATTCCCCTAAAATAATCAAATTAAGGTAAAAAAAAAATTTAAATTTAAATTTTAAAAGCACAAACTATTTCGAGATTTCAGACTGTGAATCGATTGAGCAAATTAAATGTTTGTTCTCTTATTTATTTCCATTTGAAACATACTAAATTTAGATAAATATTTTTAGTTTCGTCACATTATCATTCATATATGATTAATAATGCAACATTGTATTCTGCATAATTATAATTATGCGTTATTAAGCATATATCCAACATTGTATTCATAAAGAAAGTTTTATAGATGTATCTATAGTAAAATCTTTTGTTGTGTTAAATTACAAAAAAGAAAAAAATTAATGATCAATAGAAACATTTTAGAACAGTACCATACATTATATAGTTCTAGTTTCAATTTAAAAAAAACCATTTGTTCCCATTACTCCCTCATGATCCCTCGACTTTACAAGAAAGGATTAAAAACATCATTAACACATTTTATTTGATATTTTTAACTAATATTATAGTTTAAAGTAATTTTAACATTAATCAACTAATTTTATGTTTACTAATGGAGAAATCCTTCATTGCAGATCTTTTAAGAAGATGAACATTGAAAACCTGCTCCAAATGCCTTAAGCGAAATAAAGTATCGATGTATTTTAAATTTCATTTAATGCAAAACTAATTGCAGATATATCATTCTTTGCGAAATTAAATTTTTACATGCGTGGAAAGAGGTTAAAAGAATTTGCAAGTTGAGTATTTCAAATGAAAATAACTGTGAGAGTAAGATAAACATGAACTATTCAATTGACAAAACTTCACCAAATTGAATTCAATTAGATGGATTTCATCTATCAGTACTCTTCCCAGTACATTTCTATTGAAGAAGACCTAAAATGGTAGTAAATTATGTAAAAAAAGGTTAAAAAGACTTATTTTTTCAATAAATATGGTGGTAATAATATATATATATATATATATATATATATATATATATATATATATATATGCAGAATTATGAAAGACATTTTATATTAAATTCACAGGAATTGCTCAATAAATATGGTATCAACTAACTAGAAATATTAAAACAAATGCAAAATACTACATTGATAATTTTTGTTCTGAAAATTAATTTTAAATCTATTCTTATGGTAGGTATTCAAATAAATTTAGAAAACTTTGGTAAGGAATGTTGAGAAATATATCCTATATTTAATCAGATATACTCTGCCGCACAGTTTATATGAATTAATATACAATATGCAGGGATCTCAGTCATCTAGAATCATCAGTTTTCGCTTTAAATACCAATAGCTAAGTGATCCAAATATAATATTTAATCTATCAAAAATTAATTGCGATAATTTTAATTATTCCCATGAATAATTTATTCGAAACATGTGACAAGCATTTTTAATTGGTTGAAGTAGAACTTCTGCCGAGTGATAAATTTTATGATATATAATATAATTTGGTAGGTGAAAGTAAAAAACTTAAGATTTTGATCCCTACAAAGATTAGTTTAAATATCACGTCCACAAGTTTTAGTATCGGTTATTATAGTTTTTTATAGAATCGGAAAACACAAATAAAGCAGTGTGAATTGTGAATGAGACATCAATTTTCATAATTTCCTGTAAAATATTTCTAGTTAAATGTAAATGACGTTGATTATATTATAATTATAATTATTTTGATATTCTAAGAACTACAAATGATGTATGATATTTTAAGGCAATGTTTAACTAGTCAGAGTTGATTTATTTTACGTTTGGTGTTATTTAGACATCAAAAATGATTTTTTGGGACATGTAACGTATGCACGATAATCTGAAAGAAAAATTCCATGTACAGAAATTTAAGATTTAGGTTTATCTTGTCTAATAGTGCGACAAAGTTTTTTTGGAACATTTGCTATAGCTTTAAAACCAGAAATTGTTAAGCAATGGAGAATAGACGATGATCTGATCTCTTCTGACTAATGAATGCATTAACATCTTTGAGTTGGAAGGTTTGGAATCTTCTTAGTTTACTCCCTTGTAACACGTGAATACTGTATATAAAAAGGGAATCTACGTATTAGATATTAAATTTCATAATATTTTCAGTTTAAGGCAAATTTACAAATTTTAATACCTTATCTGTATTTAAAGCAGATTTTGAGAATATTCATTGCATTAACTTAACACAACGTATTCTTAAACTCTAACTGCAGGCTGGAAATAATGCTATTTTTTTAGTTTCATAATAAAAAATTATTTCCTTAAAATTAAATATAATTTCTTTAAAGTCAAATAGAATTTGTTATAAAACATTTTGGAAAAAAGTCATTAAACATCTGGCTCAAAAGATTAGCTATTATTTCATTATTTATTAAAAATCTGAAAAATGTAAATACATTTCAATGAAATGGTTTTCGAAAATTACATACTACTTTTAAAATAGATTACATATATATGTTCTTTATTGAATAAATTAGCAAATAGGTTTCAGAATTTGTTCTTTCATCATACAATAACAAATTTTGAGACTTCGTGTGACCAATTACTAATATTTTCTGTTATTTCATTATATATTATTCGTGACGCTATCAATTTTTTCCATTATTTTAAATTCATAAGTAAATTTTCCACGGACTTTATTTTTCATTTTTTGCCCTTTAATTTTTTAGTGTTTGAAAAATATAGAAAAAACTTCAAAATCCTTCAGGCACTTATAGAGAATACATAATGGCTAAATAATCCTCACGACTGCTTCAGCTTTTCTAAGTGAATGTACTTACTTGGAACTTACCTAGAAAAAAAAAAGAAAAGTTCTGGTAAAGTACTTTGATGCGATAAAACTCAACATGAGGAAAATCCTCGTCCCTATCATTTGTTTCAAATAAAATATTCTTCAGGGCTCTCGTGGTCTGGAACTTTTCTCTATCTTTTAAAACTTTTTCATATAAGGATTTTCTTTTCAAAGTAGTTTTACATCAATGGTTGGTTCTTAATCTTTTAGTATGAAGCCCTTACATAAATCAAATGTAATACCTGGAAACCTAAGCTTCCGTTTTGTTTTAGAGATAACAATTTTTTATGCTTACAAAGGAATTTTTAATAATTTGATGGACAAGAAAAAGCCTTAAATTGATTAAAAAAAGGTTTTCAAAGCTTTCAGATTTCAAACTTTTTTTCCCTTAATAATTTAAGAATTTATCTCAATTTTTTTTCTTGTCGACTACGTTCCTTACATTCTGATCAATTACTTTCCTTAATATTTTATAGTAAATTAAATAAAGTATATAAATTTATTTTAAAATCTGTACTTCAAAACTCTTATATAAGAGTATATGAATTGAATAATTCGAAGAACAAGTTAACGATGCTTTTATTTTTATCATAATTTTTCAATTTGTTTTCTTATTAAAGCTATCAAATCATAAATTCTATCAAAAAATATAACTTTAAAAGAAAAAATTTATAGAAAACGTTATGATATGTACCCCATATAAGGTAGAAATATTTCTCAAAAATACGTGAGTAAATAAGAAATATAGAGAACCATAAATAAATTTGTTATGATATTTTTTAATTTAAGTACATAGCGCTAATTTTGGATTATCATTTAAAGAAGCCAAGAAAAACTTGTTCACTAAAAATTTTTTACGACTAATACACAATAAAAGTTATAAAACTGATTATCTTCGAATGTAAACACATCTAAAAAAATGGTAATAAAATTAACAAAATGCATTTACAAAAAATAGACATATGCAAATATATAAACAACAGATTCATGCAATAAATAAAATTTAGATTTAAGGTCTATTCGGATGAAATGTTATATCAATTATTACTGCATATATGGCAGGTTATAATAATTTAAACGTTTTTGAATGAAACAGCATAGTTGATATAGGAAATAGGAGACAGCATCTTCATAGCAGCTTGAAATATTCATATGCAAAAATTTAGATTTACATACATGATTATTTCATGAATGTACAAAGAATATAGATTATTTGGTAAAAACAAATCCTCAAACAGTGCTTGGCGAATGGCTTTTAAAAAAAAGAGATTGTCTATAGTTGATAACTTCCTAACGAGATGCTTCGAAGACTTTCCTCAAATTGATGAAATATCAGTTGTGGGATATCGATAAGTGCCAGCTAGTGAATCCTGAATGAACCAAAGTTAACGATGATTTGTTGAACAGTTCACATGAAAACGAATATGGTCAATCAGAATAGAAGACCTACAAATGTACTTTAGTTGACTTCAAAGCTGATTTTCTCACTTTGGACCATCAACACCATTATCGGATTATTGATGATTGGAAACACGTTGATTGATGCAATGACTCACGTTTCCGATTGATATCATGGATGAGTATTATTCAGAAAATCTCCTTAAATAGGAACAAACCACATTAACTTGTCAATAGTTAATGGATTAATCAAAAGATGAAAGAAAACGCTCATATCTAATGTATGAAAGAAAACGCTCATATCTAATGCAATAATGCAGTTTTGGCTTAAAAAAAAAAAGAAAAACATCCGTACATACAAACAAATATATATA